>JBBPBX010018047.1:0-46096 GCA_038048925.1 Garcialebias charrua
AGATAGGGTGAGAAGCTCAGTCATCCGGGAGGGACTCGGAGTAGAGCCGCTGCTTCTCCACATCGAGAGGAGCCAGTTGAGGTGGCTCGGGCATCTGGTTAGGATGCCTCCTGGACGCCTCCCTGGTGAGGTGTTCCGGGCATGTCCCACCGGGAGGAGACCCAGAGGAAGACCCAGGATACGCTGGAGGGACTATGTTTCTCGGCTGGCCTGGGAACGCCTTGGGATTCCCCCAGAGGAGCTGCTCCAAGTGGCTGGGGAGAGGGAAGTCTGGGCCTCCCTACTTAGGCTGCTACCCCCGCGACCCGACCCCGGATAAGCGGAAGAAAATGGATGGATGGATGGATGGATATATATATATATATATATATATATATATATATATATATAATATATATATAATATATATATATATATATATATATATATATATATATAATATATATATAATTATATGTGTGTGTGTGTGTGTTTATATATAATATAGGTGTGTGTGTGTGTGTGTGTTTATTTATATATATAATATAGGTGTGTGTGTGTTTATTTATATATATAATATAGGTGTGTGTGTGTTTATTTATATATACAGGTAGTCCCCGACTTACGAGCGAGTTCCGTTCCTGCGAGTTGCTCGTAACACGAAAATTCGTAAGTTGGAACACGAAGCACGTGTTCTCGTAAGTCCGGATTTTCGCTCGTAAGTTGGAACATTTATGCTAGCGCTACTACGAACACTCGTTTTTCATCAAAAACGTTCATATTAGTTCATAAACATGGTCGGAAACGTGTTTCCAAACGGTTAGCTAACACACTTTCATCTAAAAACACAAAAAAGTGCTGTATTTTTTACAAATTTACTTCTCTTTCGCCAGCTCGTAAGTCCGGGCGCTCGTAGGTCAGAGCGCTCGTAAGTCGGGGACTACCTGTAATATAGGTGTGTGTGTGTTTATTTATATATAATCTAGGTGTTTGTGTGTGTTTATTTATATATAATCTAGGTGTGTGTGTGTGTGTGTGTGTTTATTTATATATAATAGGTGTGAGTGTGCGTTTATATAAATAAAACGAGCAGACCGCCAGCGAAGGGACCATCTACGGGCGTGAGCTGTTGGGAACTGCTGGCTTTTGAGGACCAAGGGTCCGGTCAGAGGTTGCCTCATACGGATAAATTAACTGGAAATACTCGGTGAACTTTGTGTATGTGTCTGGACTGGAGCAGCGATCGCTCCCAAACCACCGCATGCAACGGGCGGTGTGCCGGAGGAGGAAGCGCTATCATTAGCCTCGGATTCGGGTGGGCTAATGCTAAAAGGAGCAGCAAATGGCGGCGCGCGCAGACGGCTTTCGGTAAGTTATCTTAAGCTAGCACTAACAGTAAGTCAAATGAGTAATAAAAAAGAGCTAATTTTAAAACAACAACAGATTTGAGATACTGGCTGTTACAGAGGGCGGAGTTAATGTAAACAGATTTTTGAAGGGCGTGGTCTTCAGAGCTCATTATCATAAACAGCCTGTTCAGAACGGAAATGAGAAAAGGCAGAACTAAAAAGGGGATATCTTATTATAAGAATTATTTTGTGCATTAAATTGAATGAACATGGTCTGGATAGCCCACAGACATACCATAAAAATTTCTACAAACCAATATGTGGTCTCCTTTAAAGCTGCAGTCTGCAGTTCTGTAGTGCAGTCTGTAAGTTGTCTAAAAATATATTTTTAACATATTTCTTCACTCTGTCACTATCTCCTGACAGACTGATGTTGCAAGTAATCTCTGAAAAAAACTATAGTCCCCTTGCTTCTCCAGGTGTTACTAAAAGCATTTCTAAAAAGCCACAGTGACCCGCCGTTAACCAGCCAATAAAAACAGAGTTTTTAACCAGCCAATAAAAACAGAGCTTCTCACGCTCCTAACCCACGCCCCCGCCTGTCCCAGCCCCAGCGGCCGCGCAGGTTCTCGTTCAAAGTATTGCAAAGCGATGCAAAACTGTTTTGTATGTGACACAAATGTATTAAATTCCCCTTCTTCATCCCTGATCTGGACTTTTCTTTTGTTTTTTTGCCAAAAGTCAAGTGATCGCTTCCTCCTCCACTGATTCATGACAGAAACATTGAGGAAATGAATGAATTTGTCACGAGCGAATTAAACTCATGTCCAACGTGGCTGCGCGAGGCTCAGCAGATTTCATGGTGTTCTGGTGTGCTGGACCAGCGCTCCCTGTTTTTATTTTATTTTTTAGAACGTTTTATTAACATATAAACACAGAACTTCGCAGCGGCTGACAGGACATGCAGTGGAGGCGGAGCATTCGGAAGCAGAGCTGAATTTCACCGAGAGCAAGAGGGAGCAGAGCCATATATGGCTCTGAGGGGGAGGGACCAGAAACGTGTCTCTGTTCAAAATTTTCCTAAGTTCCAGCGTGTTCCAGAAATTATATAGCAGCTTTAAGGTTCTTGGAAGGATGGACGCTACACATGGTTTCTTCCCACACATTACATGCATATTGTTAATTAGTAACTCTAAAGTGTTGCTATTGAGAATGTGAATGTTTGCTTTTCTCGTTTGTCTCTGTGTGGTCCTGTGATGGACGTGTGACCTGTCCAGGGTGTCCCCCACTTCTCACACAATGACTGCTGAAGACAAGCATCAACTCCTCTGCAATCCTGCACAGTGAAGCAGGTTAAAAAAAAAAAAGGATGGAATTTGTGAAGGAGTAGGGTGGTTCCTACTTTATTGCTTGTTTAAACTCTACTGTAGATACTGGGGCACCGGAATTGAATCTATCAATAGCAGATTGAACTGTATCTCATGGGAAATCAATAATATTTAGGTTACTTTTTAATTCACTTTAGTGTTTTATTCTTTCTTTTATTCTTCATTATATCTAACATAATTTTTAAAAAGTGTAACATTTTAAAATGTTATATGTTTAAATAAAAAATATATAAAAAAACAATAATAATAAATAATAATAATAATAATAAACAAATTAATAATAAAACGTTTTAATAAAAAAAATCTTACATTATTTTAAATAAATGAAAATAACAACCAATAAAACAAAAATAAATCAAAACAAGTTAAATTCAGTCATGATTACTCTGATAACTGGAAATCTGAGGTTCTGCATCAAGTAGTTTGTTAGAGTTTCTGTTTTCTGGCTGTCTGCTGTCCCTTCTGGTTTTTGCAGGTGCTGTGAGCAGCAGAGCAGGTGAGTTTACTTAACAGTACCTTATTTTCCTTTGACTCTGCAGTCGCTACTTTTCACTACTTAGTTCTGGTTGATTTTAATATTTACCCAAACTGACAGAATTACTAGAGCTGCTGCCTCTCAGCGAGCAGGTCCCCGGTTCACATCCCAGTCCGGGGGGCTTTCTGGGTGGAGTTCTCTCCGTGCATGCGTGGGTTTTCTCCAGGTACTCTGGTTTTCTCCCACAGACCAAAAACATGCATGTTAGGCTGATTGGTGACTCTGAATTATAGGTGTGAATTATATAATTCAGAGAATGAATGGTTGTTTGTCTCTATGTGTCCCTGTGATGGACTGGAGACCTGTCCAGGGTGTCCCCCGCCCCTCGCACAGTGATAGCCGGACATGGGCACCAGCGACCCCCGTGACCAAAAATGGAAGAAGCTAAAGGATGGAAGATGGATGGACATAATTACAGGTAAACATTGGTTCAGGTATTAAAACAAGTATATTTCATTCACGGCGGTTTGAACAAAGACAAAACTTCGAATGAAAGAAAGAACCATCACGATCTCGCAAAAGACTGAAATAACCTAAAGTATGAGTATTGTTTGAACAAGATGTTCACATCATTCCTCCTCTCTCGTGAGACAGATCTGGAAACACAAACGTTGAAAAGGAATTCAAACTTTAAACACCTGAACATTCAGGTGGATGAAGGTCCAATCAAGACCTTCATCCATGTGACCAGACCATCTGTGAGTCAGACTAACAAAGTGTGAGGACAATCTGCATGTGGATCCAGCTCACACACCACCAGATGGATGGATGGATGGATGGATGATGGATGGATGTCCTACAGATGACCACAGCTGAAAGTTCCTGGTGCTAAAGCAGGTTCATGCTCAATCAGGGGATGAATTAATGAACACTCAGCTTTTAAAATGTTGGCTTCACTTTAGTTTAATAAATAATGACATGGTTGATGTGTAGAGTAATTTTATAGACTTTAGATTAGATTTAAATAATTTTATGTCCTAAATCACAGAATTTGCTATTGTCACTACAATGGCTCTATGAGTTTGAATGCACCACACATTAACTAATTGTAATTCCCACATTTTACCGCTAGATGGGAGTAAAGAAGCACCTCATGTCTCCTCCACAAAGCTGCTGATGAAAGTAGATCATTTTAATTCCTTCTCTCTGCTGCATCTANCCCCACCATTCCCTCTTGCTGCTAACTAAAGTCATATTTGACAAACAAAACAGCCACTATGCAGCTTCTGATCCTGACTTTAAAAGGTTTGTGCTTTTGAATGGCCTTTAAAGGTATTTATTATCCTGGCATGGAGGAAAATGTGGGAATCAGAGTGATTTCAGCTCAGATGCCATTCAGGCTTTGCTGTTTCATGTTTGAATTTGGCTCATGCTAAGCTAAGGTGAAGGGTTAGAAATTAAATGTCAGATTAAATGCCATGCTTTAAATGTCAGAAGGAAATGCAGACCCTGAAATGTAAGACAACACAGTTCAAATCTTGCTTTTGTGCCGTTTTGTCCTTTTAACTAAATGTGCACACGTAGTCACTTTCCCCTCTCGTCTGTTCCTTGCAGGAATGCAAACATGACATCAAAGTCAGGAGTTGCAGAAAATGATGAAGCAAAAAGACCCCCCACCCCACCCCACAGGAGGCCTGTCTTTCCACTCCAGAGACTTGCAAGAACAGGGGCCGGTTCTTATTCCACTGCTTTGTAGCTGAAATGACACGGTGGTGACATCAGATGGAAGCGAGCTGCTTTTGAGCACAGAAATAAAGGGACGGTGGAAAAAACACCTTACAACATCAGCTGGGGACACACTTCAGTGGAAACACCCAGCAGAAAATGTTCCAATGTGACTGGAAGTTGTGGGGAAACAGCACCACGTGGTGGACAAACCAGGACCCTGCAAGTAGAAATGGATCAAACTGGTCTGAAATTCTTTTACAGTAAGATGTTGTGTAGAGAAACTGCAACAGTCAGTGTTTTTGTTCAGCAATTACAAATAACTATAAATATTACAAGATATAAAGCTCATAGTATGTGTTGTGAATGACTTACACACTACGTGTTAACCCAAAATCTGCTCAATTAAAAATAATAATCTATTTTTGGGATAGCTAATGTTTATTTTCTGTGATGACCTTCTTGTATTAGACTGACTTCAAAAGCTAATAAGCTACAGATCATTTGAATGTCTTCTTAAAGTCTCATTAGTACTTCAAGGGATATTTTGCTAACAGACAAGCAGAACTGATTCTAACAGTAAGTTTTCATGCACATTTTACGGTGGTCCTAAGGTGTAAATGAACATTTGAAAAAAAAAAAAAAACGGAATCGCTGATGTTCTACAGTCTGTCTAATTGTCATAAAATTGTGATGTAGTTTGTGTATTACAGTTAGAAAAATTAAGTAGAATTATTCATTTTGTGATGTAGTTTGTGTATTACAGTTAGAAAAATTAAGTAGAATTATTCATTTTGTGATGTAGTTTGTGTATTACAGTTAGAAAAATTAAGTAGAATTATTCATTTTGTGATGTAGTTTGTGTATTACAGTTAGAAAAATTAAGTAGAATTATTCATTTTGTGATGTAGTTTGTGTATTACAGTTAGAAAAATTAAGTAGAATTATTCATTTTGTGATGTAGTTTGTGTATTACAGTTAGAAAATTAAGTAGAATTATTCATTTTGTGATGTAGTTTGAAGGTTATCATTGGTTGAACAAACTGTGAAATAAGGGGCAGATATAATAAGATTTCATCTTCTTTCTGCTCCCTTCATTTTATCCTACTTGTATTCTTGTATCTGATGAAACTGTCTTGTATTGTTCTTTTAAAATGAATGAATAAACATCAAATCAAATATATTGAATGAATATGTGTGACATATTTCTTCTTTCTAAATTTACGTTGAAAATATTACAAGATACAAAGGAACTAATATTAGTTAGCTGTGGCAGTCAATAGCCGATGTAAATAAAATTGTTATTTTATGACAATTTCATAAAAATCTGTCCCATGGATTAGGAGATATTTTGCAAACAGACAGACAGTGCCAACAGTTAAAGACAAGATTTTAAGCAAGGACTTTATCTATCACTTTCAACAACCACGACACTAAATTTTTAGCTCAATTTGTAAAAGGCGCTTGAATTTTTGTCGTTTTTATGTTTGCTAAGGTTGAGTAGCAGAGGTAGCCATCTTGATTTGGGTTTACTCTAAACGTTTATATGCTGTAGATGTACAACCAGTGGCTACTTTATTAAAGTTTCTTCAAACTTCCTCCATTTGTTCATAATGTATTTTTCCACGAGACAGACAAATGCACATACAAAAGCATTTGTTGGCCACCTTTCTCCTTTTAGTGGACTCAATAAAAAGGATTTTGTATATCACAGTTGTGGAGATTTTAAACTTGCCTACTGGGATGATTTGCTGAGTTGCTGACTGCAGAACAACTCTCAGCAGCACACAACATGATGCTGACGCCTCATACTGCCACAAAATATCCTGGGAGCTACTTTGTCCCAACGAGAAAACATCATCTTGTGTCGCAGTATGGCTCACCAGACATTTCTGGACACTCACTGGAATCTCTCCAACTTGGCTTTTCTCTTGGTGAGATGCAACAGGAGCTACAGGGGGGAGATGCATGAGGTGCAGAGAAAATGGAGGAACGTTACGAAACATGAAAAGCCAGCCTGACAAAATTTAAGACAAAGCTTTTCTAACAAAAGAGCATCTTGCTTCTTTTGAAATGATAACACTTGCTGCAGCCCCAAGCTGATTTTTATATTTTAATTCAGTTCACAGCAATACTGTACACGTTAATAATACATTGTGGTGGACCACTAGGGGGCTCTACTCACACCCAGTGGACCGAATGTGTTACAGGATGCTTTTATTGTGAAAGGTCCAGAGGACCGGATGTTGTGTTGGTATATAAGGCGGTGTTGGGTGGTTTTCCCGCCAGTTGAGTAGGAGTTGATTAAAAGTGAAGAACTACATCCCGTCTCCTGTGTCGTCTCTTCACCACCTCCTACACTGGTGACCTACGTGAACTGAATATGACGACATCTGAAGGTCCAGCCAGCTCTCCTCAGCTGTCCGCGGTTGTGGAACCTCCACCGGCGGCCCCGCTCGCTTTTGCGGTGGCCGTTAAAATCCCGGACTTCTGGCTGCACGCACCTCGGTCGTGGTTCGCCCACGTCGAATCACAGTTCGCTCTTCGCGGGATCTCTGCAGACGACACCAAATACCACCATGTGGTCGCTTCACTGGACCCATTGTCCACCCAGCGGGTAATGAGCCTGCTCGAAGACCCTCCTGCACAAGGAAAATACGACGCCCTCAAGGAGCTCCTTCTGCAGCGTTACACGCTCTCAGACGCGGAGCGCGCCGAGAAACTGTTTTCCCTCTCCGATTTGGGCGATGGCACAGCTCTTGAGCTCATGGAAGGAATGTTGTCTTTGAGGGGTTCAGCTGACTGTGAGTTTCTCTTTCTCCACCTCTTCCTCCGCCGGCTTCCGGCTCCAGTGCGCACAGCCCTGGCCAACTCCCCGTTTCTGCAGCAGAAGGATTACCGCTCGCTGGCCCGCGAAGCCGACCGCATCCTGCTGGCTGCGAGGACGTTCGCGGTCCAAGCGGCGGTCCCCGGATCTCCAGCGGCGCCCGAGCTTCAAGCATCGCCCTCAGCGCCGGACGAGCCAGTGGTCGTAGCAGGAGTCGCCCGCAGGCGGTCAGGGGCCGCACTTTGTTTCTTCCACCAGCGTTTTGGCGCCAAAGCACGACGGTGTGTCCCACCGTGCAGTTTCAAGCCGCAGGGAAACGAGTACGCCAGCGCCCGCTAGCAGTCGCGGCCGTTGGCGACAAGGAAAGGCTGCTTTTCATCGAAGACTCGAGGTCGGGGAGGCGGTTCCTGGTGGACTCCGGCTCGCAGAAGAGCCTCGTTCCCCCGACTGGCTCCGACAGGTTAGCAGAAGGCTGCGGGCCGCAGCTAACCGCGGCTAACGGCTATCCCATCAAGACGTTTGGCGAAAGGTTGGTGACTGTTCGTTTCCATGAACGGGACTTCCAGTGGAACTTTGTGGTAGCTGCTAGCTCAGTCCCTATTTTAGGGGCTGATTTTCTTTGTGCTCACGGGCTCCTGGTTGATTTAGCTAACAGACGTTTGATCGACGCTGTGTCTTTTTCGTCACTGCCTTGTGAGACGCGAGGAGCTGGGCCTTTAATGCATGCTAACTTTTTAGCTTCGGGTAATGTGTTTCAGCGTTTATTGTCTGAATTCCCCTCGCTGACTGTTCCTGATTTTGCAAACACAAACACAAAACATGGGGTCGAACATTATATTCCCACAACGGGCCCCCCGGTGTTCGCACGTGCACGCCGCCTTGATGCTACTAAGCTAGCAATAGCACAGGAAGAGTTTGCTAACATGGAGCGTTTAGGCATCGTGCAGCGCTCAAACAGTCCGTGGGCCTCCCCCCTCCACATGGTGCCCAAGGCAGATGGCAAATGGCGTCCATGTGGGGATTTCCGCCGCCTTAATAACATCACAGAGAACGATCGTTATCCCATCCCCCACATCCAGGATTTTTCAGTGCACCTGGCTGGGACCTCCATTTTTTCTAAAGTAGATTTAGTACGGGGGTACCACCAGGTTCCTGTGCATGTGGAGGATGTCCCTAAGACCGCTGTTATCACGCCTTTCGGCCTTTTTGAGTTTTTGCGCATGCCTTTTGGTCTTAAAGGTGCAGCACAAACATTTCAGCGGTTGATGGATTCAGTCCTAAGGGGTCTGTCCTTCGTATTTGTGTACCTGGATGACGTCCTGGTGGCTAGCAGCTCGGCTGAGCAGCACTTGTCCCACCTCCGTGAGGTTTTTCAGCGCCTGGCAGCACATGGCCTGATTGTAAATACAGCGAAATGCCAGTTTGGGCTGCCAGTCATTGACTTTTTGGGCCACCGCATTTCTGCAAGTGGTGCCGTCCCGTTACCAAACAAAGTGCAGGCGGTGTCAGATTTCCCACAGCCCCAGTCTGTTAAAGCGCTACAAGAATTTTTGGGAATGGTTAACTTCTATAACCGTTTCCTCCCCAGGGCAGCACAACTGCTGCGTCCGCTCTATGGAGCGCTGAAAAAGAAAAAGCCCAACGACAGCGTGGACTGGACACCAGAACGCCTACAGGCATTTGGTGATGCTAAAGCTGCACTGGCCACTGCTGCCCTTTTGGCCCATCCATCCCCAGCGGCGCAAATAGCTTTAACAACCGACGCATCTGATGTTGCGGTGGGGGCTGTGTTAGAACAGCAGGTTTCCGGGGTTTGGCAGCCGCTTGCATTTTTCAGCCGTACGCTGCGGGACAATGAGCTGAAATACAGTGTTTTTGACAGAGAGTTGCTGGCGCTTTACCTGGCCACACGCCATTTCAGGTTTTTCCTGGAGGGCCGCCGGTTCACTGCATATGTTGACCACAAACCCTTGGTGTTTGCGATGTCAAAAATTTCTGACCCCTGGTCTGCTCGCCAGCAACGCCACCTCGCAGCGGTGTCTGAATTTACTACAGACATTCAGCATGTGGCTGGAAAATCCAACGTGGTGGCCGACTGTCTCTCCCGGGTGCTGATCTCTCCCGTATACGTTGGCATCGATTTTTCTGCTATGGCTGCGGACCAACGTAGCGACGCAGAAATACTCGAGCTCCAGTCCGGGCCCACGGGCCTCGAGTTGGAGGAACGGCAGGTGAATGACGGAGGTCCCCTCCTGCTCTGTGATGTTTCTACTGGCAGGCCCCGCCCCCTGGTTCCAGTTTCATGGCGACGCCGCGTTTTTGACTCCTTACATTCCCTTTCTCATCCAGGTGTTAGAGCCTCGGTGAAACTGGTCAGTTCAAAGTTTGTTTGGCCCGGTCTGCGTAAAGCAGTTAAGGAGTGGGCAGCAGCGTGTGTCCCATGCCAGCGCGCTAAGGTTAACAGGCACACCAAAGCACCTTTGGAACCCTTCTCCATCCCAGGTCGGCGGTTTGATCATGTGCACGTAGACCTGGTGGGCCCTCTGCCTCCATCACAAGGTTTTACTCATCTGCTGACTATGATAGACCGGACCACCAGGTGGCCTGAGGTGGTTCCTTTGACATCCACGACATCTGCAGTGGTGGCCCGGGCATTTTTGTCTACCTGGGTGGCGCGTTTTGGCCCCCCTTCAGACATTACATCAGACCGGGGCCCGCAGTTTGTTTCTGAACTTTGGTCTACCATGGCCAAGAGTCTGGGGACTAACGTTCACAGGACCACCGCTTACAACCCCCAAGCTAATGGTTTGTGTGAACGGTTTCACAGATCATTGAAAGCTGCACTGCGTGCTGCATTGACCGGTGACAACTGGATTGACCGTCTTCCCTGGGTTTTGTTGGGTTTACGTACCGCAACCAAAGAGGACCTGAGCTCTTCCCCGGCTGAACTGGTTTTCGGTCAACCTGTGCGCGTCCCCGGTGAGTTTTTACCTGAGGTACCCTCACCACAGTTTGCTCCACCGTTGCTCCATTTTTCACCTCAGGAGGCCCCTTTTCGTGTCCCTGGCCCGGTACACCATTGTTTACCGCAGTCATTTGTCCCTAAGAGTCTGGAGTCCTCTAAATTTGTTTTTGTCAAACACAATGCACACAGGACACCACTACAGCCTTTGTATGATGGACCGTTTCGGGTTCTTCAACCAGGTCCAAAACATTTCCTTTTAGATTTAGGGGGTCGTACTGAGACTGTCTGTATCGATAGGCTTAAACCAGCTCATGTTGTGTCAGATGATCAGGTTGTTACGGCCCAGGCTCCTCGCAGGGGCAGACCTCCATCCACATTGTTAACGGACTGCTGTCCCCCTGCCAGAGACTCTCAACATCCATTGGAGCCCGAATCTTCTGCAGGCCCTCCTCGGAGCCCTCCGCTTCATCAGACTGGTTCTGCAGGGCCCAGGTTCAGCCGTTCTGGTCGTTTAATCAAACCTAAAATGCGGGACTAGTGATGGACCTTACTGGGTGTTCTGGGGGGGCGTGTGTGGTGGACCACTAGGGGGCTCTACTCACACCCAGTGGACCGAATGTGTTACAGGATGCTTTTATTGTGAAAGGTCCAGAGGACCGGATGTTGTGTTGGTATATAAGGCGGTGTTGGGTGGTTTTCCCGCCAGTTGAGTAGGAGTTGATTAAAAAGTGAAGAACTACATCCCGTCTCCTGTGTCGTCTCTTCACCACCTCCTACAACATCAAAGTTCATGCTCAATAATCCAGGTATAAAATCCAACAATGTTCAGTTAGGTCATCTGGATGTTTTTTTTTTCTTTTTCTGAGACATTTCGTCCTTCACCCAAAGGACTTCTTTGATCTGAGAAGCCACCAACAAACAAGACTGATTCCCACAAACAGCATACAGGTAGTCCCCGACTTACGAGCGCATCGACATACAAGGTTCTGGACTTACGAGCTGACTAACGAACAGTAAAGTTGTACAGAAAATACAGCACTGGTATGTGTTTTTAGATGAAAGTGTGTTAGCTAACAGTTTGTAAACAAGTTTCTGAGCATGTTTATGAACTAGTATGTACGTTTGTGTTGAAAAACGAGTGTTCGTAGTAGCGCTAGCATAAATTTTCCGACTCAAAAATCCGGACTTACGAGCTGACTAACGAACAGTAAAGTTGTACAGAACATACAGAAAATACAGCACTGGTATGTGTTTTTAGATGAAAGTGTGTTAGCTAACAGTTTGTAAACAAGTTTCTGAGCATGTTTATGAACTAGTATGTACGATTGTGTTGGAAAACGAGTGTTCGTAGTAGCGCTAGCATCAATTTTGCGGACTTACGAATAGGGATGGGAACCGAGAACCGGTTCTGTTAGAGAACCGGTTCTTAAAAGTCCAATTCCATGGAATTGTAGGATGCTTGTCTTAAAGGTGGAGTCTGCAGTTTCTGTAGAACATCAGCACTTAGAAAAAATTTCAACAAGCAAAGCATTCTGATCCCTCCCCCTCAGAGCCATATATGGCACTGCCCCCTTGTGGTCTGTTAAAATTCAAATTCAAGCTCTGTTTTTATTGGCTGATTCGAATTCAAGCTCGGTTTTTATTGGCTGGTTACAAACTTTGTTTTTATTGGCTGGAAAATGGCGGGTCACTTTTTCTTTTTAGAAATGCTTATTTACCACCTGGAGAAGCAAGGGGACAATATTTTTTTTTAGTTTTTTTCAGAGATTACCTCTCTAACATCAATCTAGTGACAGAGTGAAGAAATATGTTAAAAATATATTGTTAGAAAAGTTACATATAGCAGCTTTAACGATTCAGCTTATCGGTTCTGCAGACTCCTGGTGGTGACGTATTTAAGCGCTGACATCACAGACATGCGCCGCGCCCGAGTGGTGGTGGCGTGGTGGTGTCTAAAAAAAATAAATATTTCTTAGCTGACTTCATAGCAGACGTCCTTCTGAGCTTAACGAAATGTTCAAATCAGCTGGATTTAAAAAAAAAAAAGTTCGCGGAATTTTAGGCAGGCGCCAGGCGGGTCAAACCGGACGCTTTCTTTCTTTAAATTTAGCTAAATAAACGCTTAAAAAATATATTTCTTAGCTGACTTAATAGTAGACGTACTCTTGAGTTTAACGAAATGTTCAAATAAGCTGGATTTTTAAAAAAAAGTTCGCTGATTTTTATGCAGGCGCCAGGCGGGTCAAACCGGACGCTTTGTTTCTTTAAATTTAGCTAAATAAACGCTTAAAAATATATTTCTTACCTCACTATAGCAGACGGGCTCCTGAGCTGAACCAAATGTGAAATCAGCTGGATTTAAAAAGTCTTTTTTCGTACACAGCAAGTAGAAACTTCTGGAAGTGGCCCCTCTTCCTCTTCACTCTCTGAGTCCTCTGCTGGCTGCTGCCTACAGCGCCTCTAAAGCGGCCGAAACTGGTACTGCACCATTTTCGCCAAAAATGAAAAACGAAGAATCAGAGCGAAAAATGGGTCTAAAAATATGGGAAAAAATCCATAAATAAATTCTTTATGAACACAAATGGTTTACTATATTTTATTACCCAAATGAGAATTGATAACAGAATTGATAAGGAATCGAATCGATAAATGACATCGATAAAGGCATCGATATTGATAATTTCTTATCAATTCCCATCCCTACTTACGAGCTGACTAACGAACAGTAAAGTTGTACAGAACATACAGAAAATACAGCACTGGTATGTGTTTTTAGATGAAAGTGTGTTAGCTAACAGTTTGTAAACAAGTTTCTGAGCATGTTTATGAACTAGTATGTACGTTTGTGTTGAAAAACGAGTGTTCGTAGTAGCGCTAGCATCAATTTTCCGACTTACGACCGAAAATCCGGACTTACGAGCGACACGTGTTTCGTGTTCCGATACACGAGATTTCGTCTTACGAGCACCTCGTAGGAACGGAATTTGCTCGTAAGTCGGGGACTACCTGTACTCCTATTTGTTTGTTGGTGACTCCTCAGATCAAAGAAGCCCTTGGATGAAGGACAAAATGTCTCAGCAAAACAAAAATAAACCGTCCATATGTCTTGACTGAACATTTTTGGATTAATAATATATGTTTGTAGTTTTCAAGATGACAGTTTGTCTGGACTGGAACTGAACGGGAAATACAAGTAAACTTTAATGTTTTTGGTGCAAAATATTCAAGTAGTTAGGAGTCACACTGTGGAGAAGAACAGAGTTTTTTTTTTTTGGTCTGGGAGAAGGCAGAGTGACTGATCCTGGCGAATAGAGGGAGCAATTTTGTCAACCACCAGCTGCAATGGAGGAGCCAGAGGGTGTTGGTGGCCTTGGCCACCATAGATTTATCTTTGGCCACATCAAGGCCATCCCAGTAATTTAAGGAAACAATACTTTTAAGCAATTATAAAAAGTAGAAAATATAGTTTCCTCAAATGATAGGGGTGGTCAGTTTACACTTTGTATATATAATACTGGGGACAATCATATTATATACTGGGGACGAGATGGGGTAGAGGTTAGGTCAGCCAACTTGGGACCAGAAAGTCACAGTTCAACTCTCCACCATGCCCAATTATTGTGGAGTCTCTGAGCAAGACACCTAATCTCTAATTGTTCTCCAGGTGCCTAGCTGTACACTGCGCCACCTGGGTGTATCTCATGTGTGATGGGTTAATTCAAATTCAATTCAAAAAGACTTTATTAATCCCAGAGGGAATTAAACAAATGCAGATAACTAATTTCATCATTGTATGGGAACACACATTGATGACAACACATAGCACTTATACTGTATACAGTATATGGTGGCGGCCTTCTAGGATTTTGGAAATGATAACCCAATTGTTCAGAGACCTTTTAGATGCAGCCGCACACAAAATTGGAAATTGGGTCCTCACTTATTTCTCACGCTATTCAATGAACAAGGTTAGAATATAGTATATAGTACTGTACTGTATATGGTAGAAGTGGTAGCTCAATTTTCAAAACTAACCCTTTTTACATCTAGATCAAGGGTCTGCAACCTTTTTGACCAAAAGAGATGCCTTCGTTCATTAAATTAAACGTGTCCGGAGCCATAACAACCTGCTACAACTGTGATTATCAACTGGTGGCCTGTGGACCACTTTAGATTCGCTGGAGGGGGCTTTTGTAGAGATGACATTATAAAGTAAAAAAATATCTAATGATTTTGGAACATTTATTAAAGTAAAACACCAGATTCTTATAAAAAGGGGGGGCTGGGATCAGTTTCTACCATCTTCAAAAACAAAAATAGATATTTACTGTATCTATAAACTATGCAGACTCATAAAGAAATAAAGCATGAAGTTAAAGTATTGTTTTACTCCTTCACTCCAGTATTCACAAATTTGAAAAAGAAATGACAGGAAAACTGTTTAACTAATTCGTTTTTATTTGTCTAACCAATATAATTCAGTTTTATGTCAGTTTTGGCCAAAGCTTGAAAGAGCCACTGCAGAGGGACCAAAGAGCCACATGTGGTTCCAGAGCCGCAGGTTGCAGATCCTGATCTAGATGCAGCCATAAACCAAAACGTAAGTTGGGTCCTCATTTATTTTTCAAGTTGTCATGCTCACAACATGCATAAATGTACGGACAGAGGGTATTTTCAAGTTCACCTCTTTGTTCAATGATGGTGGACCAAAATTGGCTAAATCAAATTTGATTGTATAATCTGTCCATGAAAGGAAAATTGTCATTGTCTGCCACCAAATCCAATATTTTTTGCTCCTGTCTGTGTGTTTAATTGTCTGGGAGACTGCAATGAAGTTAAGATTCAACACCATCTGCTGGCCTCCTTAGATACAGTAGATAACTTTTATCAATTTGATTTTTTTTTTTAAAAGTAGATGAATATTTCAGTTCAGTAAACCAGCCGCTAGGGAACACAAGCCAGTGCATCTTTTGTGCCGGTCTGTCTCAAGCCCGGGTAAAGTCAAGCTAAAAGTCAGAAGGCGTATGATCAGTTGTATGGGCGGCTGGACACTAAAGAGGGCAAGGAGGACTTGTACTTGAGACTGAAGTTGTTCTGCACTGTTTTTATTGTTTTTATTGATCTTAATGTTTTAACAACTGTTTTATTTTTATGTGTTTAAATGTTCTTGATTTTATGTACAGCACTTTGTTGCAGCTGTGGTTGTTTTAAAGGGCTCTATAAATAAAGTATTATTATTATTATTACCAATTGGCAATACAGAGGGATCAGGTTGGAAAGGATGTGCAGCCGGTTAGGCTTGTTAAAGATAGGGATGGTAATTTTCTAACAAGTGAGAAGAGTGTGATGTGAAGATGGAAGGAGTAATTTGAAGAGATAATGAATGAAGAGATTAAAAGAGAAAGAAGAGTAGAGGTCATATAAACTGTGGACCAGGAAGTGGGAAAGATTAGTTAGGGTGAAATCCAAAAAGCTCTGAAAAGAATGAAGGAGGGAAGGGTAGTAGTAGGACCTGATGACATACCATTGGACGTTTGGAAATGTCTTGGAGAGATGGCAGTGAGGCTTTTGTCTCAAATATTCAATGTCATATTTGAAGGTGAGAAAATGCCTGAGGAAGTGAGAAGAAATGTGCTGGTGCCCATTTTTAAGAACAAGGGTGATTAACAGAGTTGTAGCAACTACAGAGGAATTAAGTTGATGAGCCACATGAAGATCTGGGAGAGAGTCTTGGAAGCAAGTCTTAGACAAGAGGTGACTGTGAGCAGCAGTTTGGTTTCATGCCAAGAAAGAGCACCACAGTTGCCATCTTTGCTTTGAGTGAAGGAAACATGAGGGAGACCCTATATTGTGTCTTTAAACACATATAGTGCCACCCAGATGTAACTAAAGGATTTTAACAGGGGTCAGTATTAAGCTGACCTCTTTATCCTTAATTAATTTACTTATTCAGATTGAATAGTAATTTCACGGATTCTTTTCTTTTTCAGTTTACCCAATATTTCTGTGATCTTTATGATGGATAAATAAACAAGGCCATTAAGTGACAAAGACGTTAACTTAGTTGGTATGCCAGGCGACACTACCATTTATTTAAAATAAATCAACTAAATTAACACCATTACACTTGATTGACATGATTTCACTTTCTTTCAATTTAATACGTCAGCACACTTAAATTTAACACAACAGACTTCAATACTGGATGTTGAACATATTTAGTCTGTGGGCTCTTTAGCTTAAAATAGTTTCCAGCTTAGAATTGAGGGAAAAAGATAGGAGGAAGATGGGAGATGGTTTAAAGGAAATTATCTTGAGCATGATACCAAAAGTGACACTTCCATCCGACTTCTGCTAAAATCCAGGTACGTTTGTAAACAGCTCTTTACCTTTCGACGAGTCTGATAAAGAAATGACACCAGCCTTCAGATGCGCAGAGTCCTTTAGTCCCAGCACGTCCAAAACTGGTTCTAGTTTACGTTTCAACGTCTCCTGGTTTCCGCTTGGTCATCAGAGAATATGTCAGCTCCTGGCCTCTGACTTCAAGATAAACTTATTCCAGGAAGGAATAAACAAAGTTTTGAGCTTGCGCTCGTTCGAAGTGGACTCATAACAGCCTGTTATTTAGTCCTTAGCCGAATGACTGTCCTTGGCGGGTGACAGGCATTCATTCAGCTCTTTGGGAAAGGTTCACATCTCTTTGAAGTTCCCAGAAACTCTCCCGTTCCAGCAACAGCTTAGAACTTAAAAAGGAACAGAGAGGAGAGAAACTTGTCTCTTTTTCATTGGTCCACTTGTTATCACTATTCAAGGTGAAATTCAGCGCAGAGAAGGAAATTGTTTAGGAAAAGTATCTGAGTGAGAGACTTTCAGACGCTAGATGAGAGTTTTAGCTGAAACTCGACAAAAACAATTTCAGTGTAAGTCAGTTTGACATTTTAGCTGAACTTTGACACCTTTTCACTTGCAGAAATGACACATTGATGTTTCACATTTAAAGAATAACAGCATATAACATATATCATGAAAATGACAAAAGTTATTCTTTTGATCACATCAGCCTAAAATCAAAGATAGAAATAGTCTCTTTTGGTGACTATATTCTCAGATTACAACTAATGGAATGATTTTGTGGTAAATGTCTTGCTTTACTGAGAGGTCAGTAAAGGTCATCTCTGGAACAGTTCAAAAGTACACAGGTGTATCAAAGTGGACATGGTCATGTCCATTACATGAGGATGCTGATGGAGAAGTACTGTATATGACAGGGTGCCAAGGGAGGATGTGTGTTATTGCATGAGGAAATGTGGAGTGGCAGAGAAGTATGTTAGACTGGTACAGGACATGTATGAGGACAGCAGGACAGTGGTGAGATGTGCTGTAGGAGTGACATATAGCTTCAAGGTGGAGGTGGGATTGCATCAAGGATCGGCTCTGAGCCCCTTCTTGTTTGCTTTGGTGATGGACAGACTAACAGATGAGGTCAGGCAGAAATCCCCATGGACTATGATGTTTGCATATGACATTGTGATCTGTGGTGAGAACAGGGAACAGGTGGAAGAGAACTTAGAGAGGTGGAGGTATGAACTTGTAAGAAGAGGATTGAAAGTCAGCCATAGTAAGACAGAGTACATGTGTGTGAATGAGAGGGAGGCTGGTGGAACAGTGAGGCTACAAGGATCAGAGGTCACAAAGGTGCAGAACTTCAAGTACTTGGGGTCCATTGTCCAGGAAAATGGGGAGTATGGTAAATAAATGAAAAAGATAGTCCAGGTAGGATGGAGTGGATGGAGAAACGTTTCAGGAGTGATTATGACAAAATGCAAGTAAAGGTCAAACGAAAAAGTTTACAAGACAGTGTTGAGACCAGCTATGTTGTATGGTCTGGAGACAGTGGCATTGACAAAAAGACAGGAGAAAGAACTGGAAGTGGCAAAAATGAAGATGTTGAGGTTCTCCTTAGGAGTGACAAGGATGGATAAGATTAGGAATGAGATCATCAGAGGTACAACACAGGTTGAACAACTGGGATATAAAGTTAGAGAGGTCAGACAGATGGTTTGGACATGTCCAGAGGAGGGACAGTGGGTTCACTACTTGCTCTTGCCAAGGTTGGATACTTTCCCCCTCCTATCCCTCTCCATTTTGCTTTGTCAAAGTCAAAGTCAAAGTCAACTTTATTGTCAGAACTGCAATATGTACAGGACATACACAGGACCGAAATTGCATTTCTCTCAGTCCCTCGGTGCAACAGTAACCATCTAAACACTAAACACTAAAACATTTAATACACATAAGCATAAAATAGTAAAAAAGTGTAACACTGTCCTGAGTTTTTTCATAATAGTATAAAAGTATGAAAATTAACACCAACACTGAAACACCAAACACCCCTAAAACACCAAACACCCAATGAACATAAGCATAAAATGAAATAATAAAAGTGTAATACTGTCCTGAGTTTTTGCATAGTAGTATAAAAAGTATAAAAAGTATATCTATAAAATAAACTGAAGGTTCTAGCATTGACATTTGCAAAGAGTGGCACAGCAGCATATAAGTTAATGTACACAGTATATGTATGAGGTAGTTGATGTTGGTATAGAGGCAAAGTGGCATATGCAGTGAGGCACATAAGGCACATTTGGCATCCTTAGATAAGGCTAGTCAGAGAATGCTGTATATGTATCTGCAGTAGTGTAGATAAAAGTAGTGTAAATGTAAACAGTAGTAATAAATGTAAAGCAGTAGTAATAAATGTAAACAGTATTAATAAATGTAAACAGTGAATGTAAACAGTAGTATGACTATAGGCAGTAATGTAATACAAACATTAGTGCAAATATGAGAAGTAGTGCAAACTGAATGAACACATGACCGAGAGTTTAGTGAATAACCCGTTTGATGACACAGAGTCCAGTGTTAAAAACTTTGTGTTGAGTGGTAATGTGTGAGAAAGTTTTTTGTGTTAAGGCAGTTCAAATGGGAGGGGAGGCAGAGCAGGCAGAGTGTTTAGCATTCTGACTGCCTGATGAACAGAGCTGTCTCTCAGTCTGCTGGTACGAGCCTGGAGACTCCTCAGTCTCCTCCCTGATGGCAGCAGTCTAAAGCGGCTGTGTAGTGGGTGTGTGGGATCACCTGCCATGCGGTGGGCTTTCCGAGTGAGGCGTTTGCTGTGTAAGTCCTGCAGTGAGGGCAAGGAGGTGCCGACGATCTTCTCAGCTGCTTTCACGATGCGCTGGAGGCTCTTGCGGCAGGATGCAGTGCATGCACCAAACCACACAGTGATGCAGCTGGTCAGGACACTTTCTATGGCACCTCTGTAGAAGGTGCACATGATGGAGGTTGAAGCTCCAGCCCTTTTCAGCTTGCGGAGAAAGTAGAGGCGCTGGTGAGCCTTCTTCGCCAGTGCTGCAGTGTTCCTGCTCCAGGACAGGTCCTTTGAGACGTGCACTCCCAGGAACTTGGTGCTGTCCACTCTCTCCACTGCGGTGCTGTTGATGGTCAGAGGGGCATGTTGTGCATCCCTCTTCCTGAAGTCCACGACAATCTCCTTTGTCTTCTCCACGTTGAGAGTGAGATTGTTGTGTCCGCACCACAAGGCCAAGCGGCTCACCTCGTTCCTGTAGTCCGTCTCATCGTTGTTGCTGATGAGACCTACCACTGTTGTGTCGTCCGCAAACTTGATGAAGTGGTTGGAGCTGTACGATGGTGTGCAGTCGTGTGTTAGCAGGGTGAATAGAAGCTGCTCTGTCTTGTCTGTGAAACTGCTTCTGAGCCTCTTTCTACATATCTTTCAAACCATAATTATGGACTTGGATTTGGTCAGTTGGTCCCTCAACACAATTGATAACATTTCTTCTAAGAGAAGACAGGCTTTAGGTGAGCCGAGTTGCCCTGTTGGCACGCACACAGCTGGATATCTCATTGGCTTGGAAGCCTTGATGACGTGTGTATCTCTGCTGCCATTTATGGATTTTAAGGATGCATTTATAACTGGATTTATGATAACTGGTTCCTGCTTTTTGGATTTGGCTGGTTCCTGGTTTATTTATAATCAAGGAAGTCATCAGCAGCAAATTTGGACCCAATCATGCTGCTTGCCTTATGATGGGTTTGTTCGTGCCTCGAGCACCCAGCCTCAAATGCTTTTGGCAGAATGGATTAGATCTCAGGGATTATTCTCAGGCACGGTCCATAGGTGTGGCCATGTAATTTGGACGTTTCGGAACCTAGTGGACCAACACAGATTCAAGGTAAATGTCATTGAAGTTCTGCCTGTTTCCAATACAATTGTGTGTTTATCTGAATTGGGCTTCCTTGGCTGGCCTTGCAGGCCACTTTATCTGAATTTGCCTGGAGGACATGTAATCTGACACTCTTTGCCTCCAATTCCTACATGTGTCCAGTTTTACTACTTTTTTGTCTGTCTAAACAGATGTTACGTGTAAATGAGTCTTTGAGGCTCAATGCGATTTATCTGTCTAAATAAAGGTTGAATTGAATTGAATTGAATATTGGTACTGTAGAATGATCTAAAAAGTTAATTCTGGTCCTCTGGACATTCAAAAAACAAAACAAAACAAAACAAAAATTTTTTATAGAAAA
Source organism: Garcialebias charrua (assembly GCA_038048925.1). Taxonomy (NCBI): domain Eukaryota; kingdom Metazoa; phylum Chordata; class Actinopteri; order Cyprinodontiformes; family Rivulidae; genus Garcialebias; species Garcialebias charrua. The sequence continues at coordinate 21,317 of JBBPBX010018047.1, forward strand.
GTTTCGTCTTTCATCTGAAATACTTTTATGTTTTGAATGTCCAGAGGACCAGACTTAACTTTTTTTATATTTTTCTACCTGGATAATATATTATTATATTATATTGGTAGAAGGATGTTAGAAATGTAGCTGCCAGGAAAACGATAAAGAGGAAGGCCAAAGTGGAGATATATAGATTCGGTTAGAGAGGTCATGGAGGTAGTTGGAGCGAGGACAGAGGATGCAGAGGACAGAGTGAGATGAGGAGGAGGACTTGCTGTGGAGACCCCTGAAGAGGGAAAAGCTGAAAGAAGAAGAAGAATGTTTCTGTTCAGTGCCCTGAGACAACTTCTGTTGTGACTTGATGCTATACAAATAAACTGAAATGAATTGTCTGTTAGTAATATATCTCAAAGCGGTGGACAAATTTTAATAAACTCTCACCTTGTGTTCAGTGGATCAACAACTGATTAACTTTTGGAGCCATTTAAGATGGCTGCCACAGATAAGCACTTTTAGCAAACAAAAATGGCTATAACTCTGTCAGTTTTGCAGATATTGAGTAAAATTTGATGGTAGTTGAGTCATTCATTCAACCTTTATTTAGTCAGGTAAATCTTATTGAGTCTCGTGGACTCATTTACAAAAGCGACCTGCTATTCATTAGCAATGTTTGACAAAAACATTACTCAGCTTAAGAAGACTTTAGTTTAAAACCCGGACATGAAAGGCACAATTCATGCAACACATTTGAGTATCACAGGACAGAAAAAGGATGATCTGCTCTTGGATTTGTCAAACGTTTTCTTTTTTTTTTTTTTTTTTTTTTACAAAAGCGTTTTGCACTTTTTCCAGGAGGTAAACCTAGACATACCTTTCCCCAGAGGTGGGGACTCGAGTCACATGACTTGGACTCGAGTCAGACTTGAGTCATTAAAATCACGACTTGAGACTTGACTTGAAAAAAATGCTGAAAGACTCGGACTTGACTTTGACTTGCACGCCATTGACTTGGGACTTGACTTGACTTGAAGCTGTTTACTTGAAAAGACTTGATATTTTAGTCAAGTCAAAAATTTAAAACACGCTATAAAGTGGCCCCATTAATTAATTTCACTCATTCCGTATTAACAGTAAGGCGCAGACCGGGCATCCGTTTTTCCACACTCCGTATGTATGTGTGTGCGTAGCTGCAGCACAACCAATCAAATTAAAAGGATTTAGACATTTGAAAAAAACAAGGCAAGTCTACAAGGCTGAGGGAACTAAAGACGAAATAAGCACTCCAATATGCTTCCGCAAGTAATTTATTTGGGGTACATAGGTTATGAACAGTCAAATAAAAAACAAACTGCAACTTGTAAAACATGCAATAGGAAAATATTGGATGGAGATTCCATGACGTCCAACTTTGTCTGGCATTTGAAGCTTCACAATGATCGGTAGGTAGCACTTTTCTTTTGCTGTGAGAGAGTTGACTTTAGCTAGCTTTGTGTTAGCATGTGTACTCTGGGCTACGTTGGTGATACCGCTTAACCTTCACTTGTATTCTATGATTTGCCAAAATTCTGGTCTTTGAAATGCCTCCACAAATAATGTGCACCGTGTTAGCTCAGGAAGCCGGTGGATAGTGAGCGGGGCTCCGGGACAGAAAGCAGATTCTGTATCTTAACTCAGGGAAGAGAGTTTGTCTCTGTCCCATCATAATGATGAACCAGGTCCACGATGGTTTGTGTATTTGAAGACATCTACGTCGGGGAATTATATTGACAATAAATATTGTTTACTGAAGTCAGTGCATTAAGTGAACAGATTTTAAAAAGAACAAATGGTCTATTATTTACATTTTATGTATCATTGCAAATGATAAAAAAGGGGGGTGGAACGACTTGAAATGACTTGAAATTAAAAGTTCCTGACTTGAGACTTGACTCGACTTTTGCCTGTCTTGACTTGAGACTTGACTTGACTTGGACCGTCTTGACATGAGACTTGACTAGGACTTGAGGTTAAAGACTTGAGACTTGACTCGGACTTGCAACACAGTGACTTGGTCCCACCTCTGACTTTCCCTAGAGATCCTCTCCAGGTCTTCCTGGGGATCCCAAATCAGAGCGGATACAGTGGGTTGCAAAGGTATTTGTTCCTATTTTCATTTTGTTGCCTTACGATGTGGAGTATATATTTATTTTCAAGTTCAAGTCAATTTTATTGTCATTCACATCACATGTGGTACATGAGGTGGAACGAAAATATGTACTCAGGGTCCCAGTTACACCCCAAAATAGCAAAAATATAAAGTACAGTATAAAAATAAGCAGTATACAGTATAAGGATCTAAAGTAAGATATAAACTAAGATATGTTTTAAACGAACGCCAAACGGTACGCTAAAATATCTAAGATATACGCTAAATATTAATGATGTAAAACAATATAAACAGCAGCCCATACATAAGAACATGTTCCTTATAAGTAATACATTGACATAAAAGAAAAACAACAACTTTGGTTTAATGAGGTTGAACAGTGTGGGTGTGGGTGTGGGTGGATGTTTTTACAAGTATATAAAAAGTATTACAAATACTAAAATAAGTATTTTTGTATTCACAAGTGTTCACAACCCCAGAAGTCAACACTTTGCATATCCAACCTGTGCAGTAGCATCAGCATTGAGTCTCTTTGGGTCTGTCTCCGTGATCTTGATCCATCTAAACTCTGTCTGGACTTATTTTCTTGTCTTCATGACCAAAATCAATCGACAACCTCTGACTAAAGAAAGTCTCGAATTTCTCTTACGAATCATTTTATGCTTGAATCTGGAATTCATCATGAACAGCCCATGGCACAGAATAATAATAAGCTAACTGAGAACACGAGAGTTAGGAAACTGTACATGTAGAGTCCTGCACAAGATAAGTGTCAAGTGGACATTCTCAGCCCAAAAGTGAATTAAAACCTATGCTAGAAACACAACGAAGCAGACTCAGCTTTCAGCATTAGTTTCCATGGTGATAGAAAATGACTTATTGTTGAAACATAAATTTCACAATGACCTGTGGGACAGAGGACCTGAACTCTGTCTGAGGAAAGAAAGGTGGACAGAGTTTGTGCAACTTTTGAGAGTAAAATGCATTTTATTTATATGTTTGTCAATTTAATACATCCATATTGAAGCTTGTGGTAAATACAGTATGCATGTGGTTCAGCTGTGGCTGCAGTTGAAGGAAACTTGTTGAATTGTGTTAATAGTTTTTTTTTTTTTTGGTTTAGTAATGGCATTCATTCTCGCTACATGAAATAGCTGTCTGTGATGCTGCATCATATTGTTCTAAGTCTTTGTGTTTTATCAATGGTTTCTGTAGCCACTGAATCATAATGACGGTTTTAAGAGGTGAATAAATTCAGGCAGGACACCATTGAAGGTCTAGTTATGAAATGCAGTGCCTCATTAAGGTGTAGTTGTTCACAGTGGTGCAGTGGCACAGTTTGTAGAGCTGCCACCTTTCAACGAGTAGGTTGCTGGATCAAATCCTGGCCAGATTGGGTTAGTATGCTCTCTCCGTGCATGCGTGGGTTTTCTCTGGGTACTCTGGTTTCCTTCCACAGATCAAAAACATGCATGTTAGACTAATTGGTAACTCTAAATTGTCCCTAATTGATGGTGAGAGAGTGAGCGGTGGTTTGTCTTGTTGTCTCTATGTGTGCCTGATATGGACTTGTGACCTGTCAAGGGTGCATCCTTTCTCTCACAGGGACTGCTGGACCTCAGAACCCAGAAAGGAAAAATCACGTAAAGATATGGATGGATGGATAGTTTACTGGTTGACAGACAATCCATTAACTTTCAGTCACTAAAGCTCCAAAGCCAACCCCTCCAGTGTTCACTGTTCTTTTGTGACAATCTGTTGCAAATGAGAAATGTTTGTTACCTTTTGGCCTGTCCCAGCGGTTTTCTACATGAAAGAGTCAAAGATCTTTGGAGAACATCGGAGCAGACATAAAAGGAGAAAAGGTTTCGCTCTGTATTTGCTCCTGCTTTGATCAGAGAGCATCTTTGGCGCACTAAACTTTCTTACCTGAATCTTGATGGTGTTGCTTCACTGCCTGTTGTTCTCAGATGAGTCGCATTAAACTTTTATTTCTTTGCTCATTTTCTCCCCCTCCTCTGATTATAAGAGCTTGACAGCCATGTCAGATGAGGAGGCATTGTTCATCTGCACCTTTTCGTTTGATGTACAGTAAGTCTCACATCAGAGGTCATCAGCACTCCATACCGCCTCTCACTAATGCTTCCTAACTGCCATTGACCCACTTACATTGTAATGAGAACTGGCAATTTCCCCTCCATCTGATGGGGAGGCATCATTACTTCATAATGACTGACCTCGTTCCAAAAGAGTCTTGCATGAACTATGTTTGGTATTCCCTTTTACTTAATTAGATTAAACCAATACTATATCTCCACAAATTAAAAAAAAAAGTTCATTTGAACAAGTATTTTATTTTAAATGTGAACATTTCAAAGTCTTTAGAGGCGTTCAAGGGAAAATAAAAGTGGAATAAAGCCTTTGTTCTTAAAGGTCTTAGAGCTTTCAGGTTCCAGGTGAGCCATGATGAGCCAGTGTGTCTGAGCTGCAGGGCTAATGGGAGCTTCGCATAAAAGCACGTCTGAACCATCTGAGTGACTGACACTCGTCATTCCCTTTCTATCAACACTCTTTGGGGTTGAAATAGCCTAACTAAGTAGATGCAGTGTATGCGATTGTCCGCTCATCATCCTGCAATGAAACACTGCCTGCCTAATTCACAATAGAAGTCCGATTCATTTAGAGCAGAGGTCTGCAAACTTTTAAATGAAAAGAGCCATTTTCTACCCGTTATTTACTAAATAAAAATGTGACTAGAGCCACAAAACCAGCTACAATGGTCATTATCAACTGGTGGCTCATGGGCCACTTCAAATTTGTATGAAGGTTTTAATTTTTTCCCAGCCAGTGGGGGAGACTTTATGAAACAAAAAACGTACAATGAAGTTTAACATTTATTGTAAGGGTCTGGTTTTGATTTTGAATCCAAGAATGCAGAGAGGACTCGGACAACTTCAGTTAAAAAGTAAAGGTAAAATATTTAATGAAAAAATAAACAAAAGTGCTGACACGGCTGCAAAAACTTACATGAAAAATACAAGGTCAGGAAGACAAAAAAAAAAAAAAAAACACAGGCCTTGATGCAGGACATGAACAAGGGTGAGAAGTCTTCATGAAGAAATGACCAGATACAGTACCAGACAACAGAACACACTGACTTAAATACACCAACACTGACGAGACAAATGACAAACAGCTGTGAGGACAACAGGTGAATACACCTGGAACTTAATGAGGGACTAGTAACATTGACAGACCCCGTGATAGAGGCCAAACACTAGGAAGAGAAAAGGAACCAAGAGAAGGATAAACACAACAATTACAGACAAGAAGGCAGATTATGACAGAACAGGAAAGGAAATGAAGACAAGATAAACACAAAGAAAACAGATGAAAATGGCAGACTATAACATTTATTAATACTTTTACCTTTTAGGACTAAAGAAGTCAAAGTCAAATTCAAGATCTTTTTTATTGAATTTTTCATTTTTTTCTTCTTCAGACAACAACAACAACAACAAACAAAAACAACAACAACAACAACAAAAAAACACAACAATCAATCTAAGTTACAACATGTAGAAAATAATCCCTACCCAATCACTGCCAAAAGAAAAGGAAAAAAATAAATAAAAGGTAAAATAGCCAAGAGACTGCATTAACCTGAATGAGTTGTGTTGTCAAAGAGACTGGAACAGATTCAGGAAAGGTCCCCAGACATTCTCAAATTTACCCTCTTTCTGTTGGAGTGTGAATCTGATTTTCTCCAGCTTTAAACAGGACATGATGTCAGCCAACCACTGAGCGTGAGTGGGTGGAAACGGTTCTTTCCACCTAAGCAAAATAGCTCGTCTGGCCAGGAGAGAGGTGAACGATATTACATGTTGTTGGTTTTTATTTAGGTTTGTCATGCCCTCTACAAGACCAAACAGAGCAATCAGTGGGTCAGGGTTCAGGCGTGTATCTAGTACATGTGATAAAGTCTGAAAGATTTCCCGCCAATATTTGTTCAGAGATGGGCAAAACCAAAACATATGGGAGAGAGAGGCTTCAGCATGTTTGCATCTCACACAGTATGGGCTGACATCAGGATACATAGAGGACAATTTCAGTTTAGAGATGTGAGCTCTGTGCACCACTTTAAATTGTATTAGACAATGTCTAGCACAGAGAGAACTGGAGCTCACCAGTTTGAGTATGGAGGTCCAAGAGTCCTCTGAAATAGAGGAGCCGAGATCCTCTTCCCAAGCAGCTTTGATTTTATCTGAGGAAGCACGCTTCAAATCCAATAGTTTACTGTAAATGAATGAAATGGACTGTTTTTTATTTGGGTCTAGAGAAAGAATAGTGTCAACAATACTGCTATCAGTTGAAATGGAGAGGCTGGACAAATGAAGAGTAATAAAGTGCCGTATTTGGAGATACCTAAAAAAATTGGACTGGGGAAGACTAAATTTTTCACATAGTTGTTGAAATGAAGCTAAAGTGTTATTGAGAAACAAGTCATTGAAGCGTACTATACCCCTTCTTTGCCATTCTTTAAAAACAGAGTCCTGAGATGAGGGTTTGAAAAGTTGGTTAGACATGATAGGGCTATAGAGAGAGAAACTAGAGAAATTGAAACATTTACGAAATTGTGCCCAGATTTTTAGTGAGTGTTTTATAACTGGATTTATAACAGTTATAAGTGGTGGAAGCGGGAGTGAGGATCCCAAGAAAGCCACGGAGGACCATTTCCCAGAACACTGTTAATTCTACGTGAGTGAGGTTAGCTGCAGGATTTTGCAACAAGTCCTCACTCCAGCCTCTCCAGTAACGGGTTTTTTAACTTTTATCCTTGCACACGAGTATTACCCGATATGTCTCAAGATTAGTTAGGATTAAGGCTGAGACGAGGTAATTCAACCAGACTGTTACTGTCTTCAAATCTGCATGTCATATCCTGTTTCACTCCGCCGATAGCCCGACTTAGCAGAATGGAGTCAGATCGTATCCCACGGAGAAACACACATTAACGACAGATTACCTCTAGTAGATAGTTATTGTTATCCGTCTGGTTAGTTTTAGAACCTAGGAAAATAAGGTTCCAGGATATTGTTTTACTCTTTTTGGCTAACACAACCATTTAAAACCTCCAATAATCTTGTTGTTATCTTTGAACCAAGTTTCCCATCATTTAATATCAAGGTGAGTCGAATGAAAAATCCAAATTTGTACGTTTTATATTCTTTAATATTTAATTTGCAGGGGTAACAGCATAAGCACTACTTACTACAGAAAAAGATTTAATCAGGTTACATGATTTGCATTTAAGAGAACCAAATGATTCACAGCTCACCAAAAGATGTCTTCCACACGCTGGGCCTTAATGTGTTTTTAGCTTTAATTAAATTGAGTTGCAATCCAATGTATAATTTGTATAATCTTCTAAAATGTTGGTTTATTCTACAATAATCTGATTCCGATCAAATATGTTTAATCCATCCAGGTAATCTTGGTGTGTTCCAACTTGTGTTTTTATCTCCACCAGAAAACTTTGTTCCAATCCTATCAGGAAATCTTGTTGTTGTTCCACAGAAAAAACCTCCAGGTGATGCTGTTGTGCTCCAATTAAAAGTCTGCACTCCAGCAGACTGGACAAATCTTTGTTTAATCCCACATAGGAAAAGCTTGTGTTTCCAATTCTTCAGGAAAAACTTGTTTTGTAATCCCACCAAAGAAATCTTCATTTAATCCTGTTATAATCCAGTCAGGAAAGTCTGCACTTCCAGCAGACTGAATAAGTCTTCGTTGTAATTCCACAGAAAAACCTCCAGGTAATTCTGTCGTGTTAAAAATCCCAGTTGTAATCCATCAAAACTGTTCAGGGCTAAAAAATCTGGTAATCCTCCCAGGCAAAATCAATTATTCCTCAAAAGTGTTATCCATTCAAAGATATTGTAATCCATTCAGTTGTTCCGCGATGCTGATGAACAAGGCCTTCAAAGCAGGCCCGAGGCTAAAATTAGAACATCGTGTTCTCCTACACTGTTAAAATAAATAGGGTGGTTAGACTTAAAAACTTGAGTTCAAAAGCTGCCTTAAAACTACAAGTTAACGCAACTTCAAATAATGTTTTTCTCCAACTTAGGATGGCAAGCTAGAAAAGTAGCCCAATTTATGATAAGTCATTGTTTAAATATGATACCATAAGTTGAAATGACTAACTATAGAACATTATACATTCTCCAAAAATTGAGTACTCTTGTCAAGTAAAATTACAATCATATTCTATTTGAACTCAAATACTAAAGTTATACCCTTGTCTAATTAACGTTTATTTGTTGTATGAACTTCATACTCTGAGTTTAAACAACTTGCAAATTTACATTATCCATTCATAAAAACTTGTTTTCATTTGTTAAAGTAACAAACATTTATATATACTTTCAACTCTCATTTTAAAGTTAAACTGAAATACCAATTCCCTTTTTGAGTTAATTTAACTCAAGATTTTAAGGCAGCTTTTGAACTTAAAATAGCAATTTAAGTAAACAAACATTTCCAAATTTCACTTTCTCCACTAAGAATGCCAAGTTCACAATTTTTCTAAAATAATTACACCAAATACACTTCCAATTCAAATATCAACCATTTATTTTGATCTTTTTCTTTCAAATGCAGATGATACAAGACGTAAAAGAAAACATTTGTCCAAGACAAGCTGAAGTGTTGACATTTATAGGACCGAAACTGACAAAAAATATATTTTTTTGACAGATAAACACACATACAGGTAGTCCTCGACTTACGAAGATCCGTTCCTGCGCGGCGCGGAACATGCATTCCTATGCGACGCAGTAAACCCGTTTTTCAACGTGAGACAAAACAAGCGTATACATACTGTACCATAAATATGTACATTACTTTATTTCCAAGCGGTTAGCTAACACAGTACCCTAAACAATTATCAAAAAACACATAAAATACTGCACAGTACGTTTAATAATGAAATAAAATAGTAAAAAAAATAGTAGTGTACTGTACTATAAAAAAAAAGAGAAGAAAATGTCCTTACTTTTATGGAAGGGGCGTTGTAGGGGAGGGAGAAAGGCTTAGTGGGCGGGAGCTGCAGAAGGTGCTGGTGCAGGTGAGTGAGGAGGGGCAGGTGAGTCCAGAAAGGCAGGTGATGCAGAAGGTGTTGGTGATACAGGTGCAAGTGAGTGAGGAGGGGCATGTGAGTCCAGAAAGGCAGCTGAGGTGGAGGGGCAGGTGATGCAGAAGGTGCTGGTGATACTGGTGCAAGTGAGTGAGGGGGGCAGGTGAGTCCAGAAAGGCAGCTGAGGTGGAGGGGCAGGTGATGCAGAAGGTGCTGGTGATGCTGGTGAGTGAGGGGGGGCAGGTGAGTCCAGAAAGGCAGCTGAGGTGGAGGGGCAGATGATGCAGACGGTGCTGGTGATGCTGGTGCAGGTGAGTCCAGAAAGGCAGCTGAGGTGGAGGGGCAGGTGATGCAGAAGGTGCTGGTGAGTGAAGAGGGACATGTGCGTCAGGAGAGGCAGTTGAGTTATATAAAATAAAATAAATTTAAAAAAGAGAAAAAATGTCATTACCTTTATGGAGAGACAGGTGATCCAGAAGGTGCTGGTGATGCTGGTGCTAGTGAGTGAATAGGGACAGGTGAGTCAGGAGAGGCAGCTGAGTTATTTAAAAAATAAATAAATAAAAAGAAAAGAAAATGTCTTTACCTTTATGGAGGAACAGGTGATGCAGAAGGTGCTAGTGAGTTAAGATGGACAGGCGAGTCAGCTGAGTTATTTAAAAAATAGAAAGAAAAAAGAAAAAAAAATCTTTACCTTTATGGAAGGGCAAGTAATGCAGAAGCTGCTGGTGATGCTGGTACAGGTGAGTGAGGAGGGGCAGGTGAGTCCAGAAAGGCAGCTGAGGTGGAGCTCCCTGATCTGCTATACTCTTGGGCACGCGCCCAGCCTGAGCAAAGACAAACGCTTGATAAATTACTGTCCAATTCAGAATACAGTTTAATGTGTAATATAATCTTAATTTAATCTTTAATCTAAATAAACAGCATTCTTTACAATAAATAAACTATACTAACAATAATAAAAATCTTAATAAACACAATAACAGCCAGAACCAGATCAATAAGCAGCAACAGACTGTTTACAATCGAAATACCGATAATCAAGTTTTAAGTTTTTGTCCAAAAAGACCAACTTGTCCACATTTTCTGCCAAAAGTACAGATCTAGTTGCAGTGATTATCTCCAGTGGTGGAGAAAATCATCTCAATAACAACAGTAGCAGCAGTGTGGCTGTATTTGTCATTACTCACAACAAGCTCTTCTTGGACCTGCTCCCACCTGTCCCTGGAAAAGTTCAGAGTTCAGTCATCACAGACTTCTTCGCTGCAGGTGATCTGGCAAATTTCCCTGAAGAGGAAGAAGTCAGCTGCTATCTCTGTCCCAGACTGGAAAAAAACACAAAGAGGTAAAAAAAAAACAAGTTACGGTAATAAGATTATAATTTTAAATTAAAAAGATTAATTAGATATTCTTCTTTCGGCTTTTCCCTCTTCAGGGGTCACCACAGCGAGTCATCCTCCTCCACCTCACTCTGTCCTCTGCATCCTCTGTCCTCACTCCAACTACCTTCATGTCCTCTCTAACTGCATCCATATATATCCTCTTTGGCTTTTTCCTGGCAGCTGCATTTCTAACATCCTTCTACCAATATACCCACTGTCCCTCCTCTGGACATGTCCAAACCACTGTCCCTCCTCTGGACATGTCCAAACCACTGTCCCTCCTCTGGACATGTCCAAACCATCTCAGTCTGGCCTCCCTAACTTTATCTCCCAGTTGTTCAACATGTGCTGTACCTCTGATGATCTCATTCCTGATCTTATCCATCCTTGTCTCTCCTAAGGAGAACCTCAGCATCTTCATTTCTGCCACTTCCAGTTCTTTCTCCTGTCTTTTTGTCCATGTCTCTGTCTCCAGACCATACAACATAGCTGGTCTCACCACTGTCTTGTAAACTTTTCCTTTGACCTTTGCTGACACCTTTTTGTCACAAATCACTCCTGAAACTTTTCTCCATCCGCTCCATCCTGCCTGGACTCTCTTCTTCACCTCTTTACCACATTCCCCATTTTCCTGGACAGTGGACCCCAAGTACTTGAAGTCCTGCACCTTTGTGACCTCTGCTCCTTGTAGCCTCACTGTTCCACCTCCTCCCTCTCATTCACACACATGTACTCTGTCTTACTACGACTGGCTTTCATTCCTCTTCTTTCAAGTGAATACCTCCACCTCTCCAAGTTCTCTTCCACCTGTTCCCTGTTCTCACCACAGATCACAATGTCATCTGCAAACATCATAGTCCATGGGGATTCCTGCCTGACCTCATCTGTTAGTCGGTCCATCACCAGAGCAAACAAGAAGGGGCTCAGAGCCGATCCTTGATGCACTCCCACCTCCACCTTGAAGCTATCTGTTACTCCTACAGCACATCTCACCACTGTCCTGCTGTCCTCATACATGTCCTGCTGTCCTCACACATGTCCTGCTGTCCTCACACATGTCCTGCTGTCCTCACACATGTCCTGCTGTCCTCACACATGTCCTGCTGTCCTCACACATGTCCTGCTGTCCTCACACATGTCCTGCTGTCCTCACACATGCCCTGCTGTCCTCACACATGCCCTGCTGTCCTCACACATGTCCTGCTGTCCTCACACATGTCCTGCTGTCCTCACACATGTCCTGCTGTCCTCACACATGTCCTGCTGTCCTCACACATGTCCTGCTGTCCTCACACATGTCCTGCTGTCCTCACACATGTCCTGCTGTCCTCACACATGTCCTGCTGTCCTCACACATGTCCTGCTGTCCTCACACATGTCCTGCTGTCCTCACACATGTCCTGCTGTCCTCACACATGTCCTGCTGTCCTCACACATGTCCTGCTGTCCTCACACATGTCCTGCTGTCCTCACACATGTCCTGCTGTCCTCACACATGTCCTGCTGTCCTCACACATGTCCTGCTGTCCTCACACATGTCCTGCTGTCCTCACACATGTCCTGCTGTCCTCACACATGTCCTGCTGTCCTCACACATGTCCTACTGTCCTCACACATGTCCTGCTGTCCTCACACATGTCCTGCTGTCCTCACACATGTCCTGCTGTCCTCACACATGTCCTGCTGTCCTCACACATGTCCTGCTGTCCTCACACATGTCCTGCTGTCCTCACACATGTCCTGCTGTCCTCACACATGTCCTGCTGTCCTCACACATGTCCTGCTGTCCTCACACATGTCCTGCTGTCCTCACACATGTCCTGCTGTCCTCACACATGTCCTGCTGTCCTCACACATGTCCTGCTGTCCTCACACATGTCCTGCTGTCCTCACACATGTCCTGCTGTCCTCACATGTCCTGCTGTCCTCACACATGTCCTGCTGTCCTCATACATGTCCTGCTGTCCTCACACATGTCCTGCTGTCCTCATACATGTCCTGCTGTCCTCACACATGTCCTGCTGTCCTCACACATGTCCTGCTGTCCTCACACATGTCCTGCTGTCCTCATACATGTCCTGTACCAGTCTAACATACTTTTCTGCCACTCCAGATTTCCTCATGCAATACCACACGTCCTCTCTTTGCACCCTGTCATATGCTTTTTCTAAATCCACAAACACACAAATCCACAAACAAAAAAGATAAATTAGATAATAATAATAAAAGAACAATACCTCTTTTTGATCGGTTGAGGTGGTTGAATCTCTCGGTCATCATCATCAGGGCAGAGCTTTAATCTGGTCCAGGACTTGTCGACAATATCAGTTTTAGCTTTTTCATAAAGTGATGAACTTTTTGGCTGAAGTGTTGACATGATGGGGATGTCGTAGCGAGGTTCAGGTACTTTAAAGCCTGCAGATCAACAACATACAGACATGTTTTTGTAGATCCAGAGCTTTAAAAACTCATACAGTTTGTACCCTGATGCATGGTCAATAATCCATGTAGAAATATCTAAAAAAGCTCAGACGAAACGTTTCTACATATTTTTTGCTTTGTTTTATTTTTTTGAATGTCCAGAGGACCAGACTGAGCTTTTTTAGATCATACAGTTTGTGTTATTAATCTGGACCGATCTGATTTACCTGTTAAAGGTTGTTTAAATGCTGCTAGTTTTAGCGATGTTTGCAAGCTGCTTTTCTTGCTTCTAGAAAATGTTCACGTTTGGTCCAAACAGACCTAATCTCCGTGAAAAAACGTCCACACACACAACTTTGAATTTGCCTTCGTCTTTTAACAAGGAAGCCATAACGTTAACAAACACGAGACCACAGCGAGAAGCTAGGGCTGCTAATGCTACACGTGCTACAAGATAATAGCGCCGTGCTGAAAACTCGCCTAGGAATTTTATTTCCGTGGCGCACGGTACACAGGGGGACACGACTAATTCCTGACAAGGTACACGACATTTAATAAGTGAAAAACAAAAACGAAACGGTACGCAGGCGGACACGACTAGTTCCTGACAAGGGACACAAGTGGGGAAAAAAAACGGTACGCAGGGGGACACGACTAATTCCTGACAAGGGACATGACTAATCCCTGACGCACAACCTTTTCCCGAAGCTGCAAACTCATCTGCAGTCAGCACGTCGAAGCAAAACTTTGACCAAGCGCCACATATGTGCTTCTGAGGGTGTACAATACAAAAATCATGGTAGCTGCTTGTATTTTCTCTTAAGAAAAGTTCTATAAGCGCAACCGAAAGCATACTGCCCTCGACAGTTAGCAAGCTGTTGTTTTATGTCCTGTGTTTAAACATGTAACAGAGACACGAACTTTTATCTCTTAACAACATATTTTAACAACAAATGCAGCTTACCTTGTTTCTATTATTCCAACATATTCCCCGCGCGCCGAATTTGAACGACCTTGCGCCGGATCCAGGTCTTGGAAAAAATGGTATTCATCCGCGACTTTGCTTTCGACTCCTTAATCTGGTCAGGTGGTCCTCTTCTTCATTTAATATGCAATTCTAACTGGGATGGAGAACTTTATAAAGTCTGACTAAATATTACATCATATTTAGTCCCAATTCAGATAAAGAGCGAATTTCCGGCACTATTTTTTATCTCGCATTAATATTGCTAGTGGTGATCAGTTTTTATAAGATCCGGTTACTATTTTAAAACTCAGATTTTCAAATTAAGTTCGCACATTTAAATTTATGTTTCACAGACGTGACTCACAACCTTGAGTTGAAATGCCAATAACGCATGAAATTAAGTTGAAATTACATAACTCATTATGTTAATTGGAAGTAACTTATAGAAAAACGTTATGATAACTAATGGAGAGTATGACTTTTAACAGTGTAGCCGAATATCCAAGGTCAGTCAGCTTCCAGCTGGTAGGTCTCACTCCGTGGTCAGACCGGGTGACCCGAAAACAATAACTGACCTTCCAATCTTCAGGATCCCTTCAGCAAAATCAGCTTTAATCCATCAAAGATTGTTTTCCAAACATTCAGCTTGCTATAGTCTGATCTCTCGACGCACAAAACCTCTCTTTAAACTTTTCCTAATCTGTTATGAACAGAAAGGAAAATATCCCTAATTCATTCAGAAGGGAAAAAAAATTGGTTTAATCCATTAATTGAGGTTTATTCCACAGAATTGTTACAAAACAAAAAAAATCTTGTAAAAAATAAAAATAATTATATCCAGGAAAAATCAGTTACTCCGATAAAAATGTAAAAACATCCATTCACAGCTCCGTTGAGCTTTCAAAGGCCCTTTTGCAGCAGCAGGGAGGACAACAAGAACTCCGTGCTCCTTTTAGCTCAAACAAGCTGATAAACCAGTCCGCTTTCAGCGAGAAGATCTCCGCTTTGTTGGTTTCAACCGATTATTTAATCTTCTTGTATAAAAGGAGGCTTTTTTACTGTTATTAATAATTTACTCTTAATATAAATTTAGATGTGGATAGAACTGGGAAGATTATCCTACCTTTTTCTTGTCAGAAAGTACCACAAGGGATTTCCAAAAGAATAGGAAAATTATTCCATCTCTGAAGCCAGTCCAAATTGTGAAGAAGTTGGAAATATCCGGGCTGAGAGGCAAAAAAGTATTCTTTGTTGATCAAAAAGAAAAACCCTTTTTCAGATAATCCAATCTTCTTCTTTTCAGCTCCAGAGAGTTCAGTTATAATCCACAAGAATTCTTCAGGGGTCCAAAAACTCAGCAATTTTTCTTCTCAGACTTTCATCTTTTATAGGGGAACTGGGCTTTTTCTGCTCCCCCCATGGAGAATTACATCATTTTGTTAGTACTCATTGGTTAATGATGAGGTAACCTTTTACACCTCCTCTCAGCCCTCACTGAACAATGACATAATGTCTCCTTCAGTTGTCCCCCTCCCTCAGCAGAGAATGACTTAATGCCATCTGTCATCTGGCAAAGTTCCAATTTCTTCAGTCAGAAGAAATTTTCAACTTTCACCCAGTTTTACTCAAACTGTGGAAAAACACTCTTTTAACGTGCTATGTAATGTTCAAAACTATATTTTTCAACCCTCAGCAGTGAAGCATTTTTTAGTTTGCTGTGAATCATAAAAGAAAACATATAAATCCCATCTATACCTAAAATACTATAATCATATATCTTCAGTTAATTATATGATACACAGAAAACATTTTGCTTCAATAAAATTCTGTTTCACAAAAGTTCACATTCCCATCTGAAGCTTTTCTCTTTTCTTTTGAACCAAGGCCTGACTTTCTCCTGTGTCTCAGCTGTGTTTAAGATAAGAGACCGTGCTCCTCACACTAAAATGTATGTGTGTGTGGGTGCGTGTGCTCGTGTGCGCGTGGGTGTGTGTGTGTGCGTTAGAGCTTCTGTGTCTGGCTGCTGTAGCATGGTTCAAAAAATGCTCATTCAAAGATTACATTTTATTTTAATTATCTTTGTTTTAAATGCTTTAAAAACTCTTTTCATTTTTAACAGGCCTTGAATCACAGAGCTCTGTTTTAAGAGGCCTTCAGCTCATCTAACAAAGTGTTCTTTCTATTTATTTTGGGGAGTTCTATTTGACAACACAGCAAAACACAGCAAAACTAACAGCAGAAAGGTTTGCCTCTGAGGCCTTCTTGCGTTCTTATCTATTTGACCTATATTTCTGCTCCGAGCAGACCTGACTCTTTTCTGCAGCTGTGAAACACGAAGAGGCCTGGCTGTCTTGCTCCTGCCTTGAGCGTGTGTTTGGATAAATATGAGGCCTGCTGTTCGTATGGCTTCGTGTGTCTGCATCATGATTCAAAATGCTATGATTTTATCGCTATCCAATAAAAGATTATATTTATATGTTTGATCAGTTCTGTATGAGATTTAAATACCCTAAAAACTTTTTTCTTTCTTCTTGATAAGAAGCCCAAGCTCTTTGCAACAACAACAAACTTGCAGCCTCTTATCTAGTTTTGATCCATATTTTCTCAGAGAGAGACCTGCTGCTTTTCAGAGGCCTTGGTTTTTCTGCCTAGTGTGTGCATGTAAGGCCTGACTCAAACTTATTTCTTATAGCACAGGGTTAACTGAACACACAACAACTCAAAGACAGTTTACTAAAATACAACCAAAGCCTAAAAATAAAAAAACATATGAGTTTAAAATGCCATATAAATTAAACTAATCTAGGGTCAAACACCAAGGGATAAAAAGTGTACCATCACCCCTGCTCTCAGCCCTGTGCCAAAGGCAACTCACCATGTGTGTGTATATGTGTTGTAAAGATTTTTGTAGCAGTATAAGTCTGTTTTCAACCCAAAAGTCCTGCATATTTTGACACCCTCTGCTTGAAAACAGGCGGTACTGCTCTAACAAGTCCTTTAACACTCATCGTGATCTTCTCGTCATCTGTGTCCATGCCATCTGGGACCCCGAGATGTCGTCGTCAGGTCACGCGGGATCCTTGGTGCCTCTGGACCCTGGATTGCTGTTCGCTTCTTCTCAACCTCCATCATGGTGTAGTCATCCTGGTCAGTTCCACGTGTTCCGCCCGACTGAGGTGAGGTCGTCCTCCTCAGGTCATCTCCGGAGATCCTGTAGTGGTCAATGATTCTTCGTTCTCCCTTGTTGATCGAGCATCAGGATCAGCATTCTCACTGGCATGAGGCATCAGTGTTTCAGCCTTCTCCCTGGCTTCAGATATCCTTCAGGCGAGTAGGCAGCATTGCCATCCACACCTACTGAAGCGGTGGTGTTACAGTGAGTCTTCAAGAATCAAGTCAGACTCTGAGTCAATGGGATCAGCTGACTGGGATAGCGCTGTCAGGTTCTTCCGGCTTAGCTGGGCCGGTTGTATCAGGACATTGTAAATAAGTAAATAAGTGAAATAAGTAAATAAGAAAATAAGTAAAGAAGTAAATAAGTAAACTAAATTCTATATACTAGCAAGAGCGGGGGGGGGTTTAAGCGGTGTTGGCTAAAATTATCAATTTCTTTCTGCTTTCGGAATCAAACCTCCTGGGTCGTACTTTGGGACTTTGCTCAGTAGCGTTGATTCTGGCACCGTCTTGTGTTTTACGGTGTGGACAGTCTTGACTTTTGGTTAGGTTTTGATGTTCTCCAGTCTGGTTTCTTCTGATGAAAGGAGGGACTTTGTCACAGTCCAGATGAATATTACCCCAAAATTCCCAACGAGGGAGTATGGCTTGGCAGCTGTCATCCTTCAGTGGGGCAGGATAAATCACTTCAGCCTCCCAATATCCTTGGTGGCATAATCCCATTAGTGGTCTACAGCCCCAATCACAGTGCCATTCAGGGGTTTCTTTGTCCAGATGAATCCAGTTACATCTCGTTGTCCTTTTTATGTTGTGATGCAGGAGCATTATCCAGGTCACAATTCCTTCAGGCAAAATCAGTAGATTGATTACCTTGAAGTGGGGTTTGTCTGGCCCCGTTAGGTTCTCAGCTTCTACTGCAGACACCCATTCAGGGGTGTTTCCCAGCTGGTACATCCAAGCTGGATAGCCTGCTAGTCTTACTCTTTCCCAGGTCTTGGTAAGATTTTCAACAGTTTCATTTCTGTCCCATGGTACGAAGATGTCTCTTTGCGTGGTGTCCCAGCAGGTCATGTTTGCATATTTGGATCTCCCATGGGAGACTTTTACATGCGTTAGGCTCCATGGTCTGATTCCGGCTTGATACAAAATAACCAACAACATAACTAAGCCTATTAACACTACGAATCCCCGCAGCAGGGTTCGTAGACAAGTTGCTTTATCCATTCTCATAATCCTTAAACAGTCCTTAGGTCGGTCAGGGGTCGCCATATCTTCATAGATTTGTGGTACATCTTCATAGATGTGTGGATCTTCTTCATTGATGTGTGGATCTGCATCGCTGTTTGAATCATCTCGACTTAGTCTACTTTCCAGGTGAGTCATTGTTGAGAGAGTTTCTATTCAGACTTCGTTTCTTTCAGCTCTGGACTCCCTCTTCGAGCGCCTGTGAGTTATGAGTCTACTTTCCAGGTGAGTCATTGTTGAGAGAGTTTCTATTCAGACTTCGTTTCTTTCAGCTCTGGACTCTCTCTTCGAGCGCCTGTGAGTTATGGTCACTCGATCTTTGAGGAGCTCCAGATATAGTGGAGAGGGGTGTGGCCATCCAGGTTGCAGCCTTTACCACCCACTTCCACCGAATCACCAGCCATTCGGTAGGTTCAGGCTGGGGTCCTTCCAGGTGCCATTTCTGTTGGGGTTTGGGTCCCCATTTCAATTTGATACTTATTCCTTTTATCGTCATGTAGACCACATTAAATATCCATGGTGAGGTTGGAGGACGAGGCTTAGGGTGATATTCTTCTTGAGGTTCATCCAAATGAGACTTTCTGGTATTTTTGGCGATCGGTCTTGAGTCTATTATGTCTTTCTCTGTCACTGCTCTTCTATGGGGTTCTGCATGCTACATGGTGTGAGGTGGTCAACCATCTGTGGGCGTTCCAGATTACCAATGTGGTCGCTTTTGACTCTCACTGGGACTTGGTCCTCTTTTCCTTTCACACGTCCTTTGTACAGTTCCACGCAGAGAGGCGATGGGTGTGGCAATTCTGGTCTCAACCCTCTCCACACCCACTTCCATTGGTAGACCCCCCAACATGCAGGTTCAAGCTGGGGGCCTTGCAGCCCACAAAAAGGTTCGTCAGATGGGTCCTCACCTCTTCGGCGCTGTTCCTCCGCCTCCCACAGTCTCTGTCTGAACATTTCCCTGGATTTTCTTCCATATTGCACATAGTGTTCACCCCATTCTTCCAACGCTGTTACCGTACTGACAAGTGGGTGTCCTCTGTACGATACAGTCATCCTGTAAGCCATTCGTACTGGGTATTCTTCCCAATCGTTGATGGTTGTGCAGACTCGATCACACAGCATTCGTAGGGGCAGTTCAGTGTTTTCAACCACTATTTTGTTTGGGTTAGTTTCCCGGTTGTAGATGCTTATTTTCATAGCTCGGCTTGTTGTCCAAACCTCCAACTCCCCTATGGAGATCTCGCAGAAATGTGTTTGATGTGGCTCTCTGTAATTATGGCCCCATCTGATTTTGAATTGCATTCCAAGTACTCTTAAATAGACAACATTGAAGATCCATGGTGTCCCCATTGGGCTGGGGATGTATGGCATTCTCCATGAGTCTTTTGTTACTGCATAGTCCGTGATACCTCTAAGAGACCCTTTAGTTAGGTCTTTGTTCCTGTGGAACATTATACATGAGCAGTAGTAATTTTTGGTTCTGTTAAAGTTTAGGGTGTAATCTTTTCTGGGACGGTCTAACTTTACTAGTTCTTTCCGTACAATTAGAGCTGGTTGATACGGTCCTGTCCTGGATCGTTGAATCAGCAAATTCCACACATAAGTGGGTGCCTCGTCCTCTGAGTCTGAGTCATTGTAAAGCGGGTCTCTGTCCCAGGACCAGCATGTTTCGATGATTTTTGCAGATTTTATATTATCTCTCCCTTTCCAGATATAATTTGGACACCTCACGATTTGATCTAATAATTCTCTACCTTTCCTTCTGCGATGAGATCCTTTGATGATTCTAGCGCCCCGTCGTTCAGTTTTTAGTTGTCCATTTCCTTGTTCATGTGCTTCCATTCCCTCAGAAATGTCTTGCTGGCCCAAGCGTTCAGCACACTTCGCTTTTTCTCTGTTTTACTGGGTTGGGACTTTTCTGTGTCTTCTTTATTGTCTTTGATCAGCTGTATCGTAGCTCCCACCGAATACACTCCTCTGTATGGTGCCACGACCATCCATACCGAGACTTTAATCCACTGGGTGGAGTCAGGTCTTATGGGCGTGTCTACCCTTTGTGCCTCGTTTGACAATTTACACAGTACTTCACCATAGTCCCCTCCCACTTACAGGTACAATCTTCTGGGCCTCTTTAACTCAATTCCCATTGTGTGAAGATCATTACCCCTGGTAAAACTGTGGTCCTACTTTTCCCACAAATAAAAGCATCCATTACTTTTACGGGTTTTAGTTGCAACTCCCGTACATCTTCTTTCTTTTCACCTCAGCTCTGAGGGGCTTTATTTTTTCGTTTTTCTTCACCTCAAGTTTTGAGGGGCTTAACTTTTCCTTTCACCTCAAGTGTTGAGGGGCTTGGTCTTTTTTCTTCACCTCAGGTTATAGGGGCTTAACTTTTCCTGGTCCATCCCACCAAATGGGTAGGCCAGTAGGTTCCATGTTGACTTCACAGCTGTTTTGCAGCTTTAATCAACATGATTGTAGGAGCCATATAAAGGATTTAAGTTTAAAAGAAATGTTTATTTTTGTTGCCTGAATTGATTCTGTGAGTTACAGCCAGGTTCTATTGTTTGAAGAAAAATAAGCATTTGGAATTGTATGCTGTTGAAGCTTATGACGTGGTGCCTTCTGATTGGCTGTTGAAATGGGTATAAATATGACGTAAGCATTCGTTTATTCAGTAGAAGTCTGGCACCCGAAGAGTAACACAGTCTTTTGACCGTCACTTTCTATTTGTTTTGAATCTGTATGCCTTTTTTTTGTGTATATTTTTATTAAGTTCAGTAAAGACACAAATATAATCGCTGGATTCAAGACCTCCTTTTTTGAAGAAATGTGTCGCGTATGAAAGAGCTTGAAGGGGCTAGACTAGTGAGAGCTTCTGCACTTACATCAAGTCAAAAGACTGAACATCAAGTCAAAAGAACTCTCATTCAGGACTCTTTCAAGACCAAGACAGAAAGGAAAGAGGACTTAGGACAATCTGAGAGTCGACTCCATCAAGGACCTTGCCGGAGTTGAAAAATAAAAGCTGCGAGCGCCGCCGTTGAGAGCAACAGAAACTTCAGGTTGGTTGCTAAGCAACAAAAAACGGTTGGTTGTTAAGCTAACAGGCGAACGGAGCCAGCATCTCCATTAACTCTGTGAACCGTGAAACAGAAATCCTACACATAAAGGAACTCTTTCACACACGTTTGTGTGATCGTTTTAGAAGAGTTAGAAGCTGTGGAAGCTCACAGTTTGTGTGTAAAGATTTAAAAGAAAAGTAAACGGGACAAGATGTCAGACGTTGGTGAAGTTGCGGCCGTTGGCCAGAAGAGGGAGCCAAAGCCCACAGAACGAGCTGTTGATGAGAAACTCATCAGATTAAAAGGAGCCATAAGAGGCAAGCTGTCACAATTAACAAAAGAGAAGAATAACATTGAAAGATTGAAACAAAATGAATGCAATGTTGATTTCATAGCTAAAGAATCTTTACCAAACTTTGACAAATGCCTGGGAGAGTATAAACGCATTAATGAAGAACTGTGTGAACTGTTAAATGAAGATGATAAATGCAAAGACCAAGATGTGTTCGAGCATAGACATTCTGAGTTTAAACTTTTCATACAAAGCATTATACAATGGATACACGATGTAATATGCCCTCCAGAGGATGATGTTGGTCCACACAACAGTGTTTCAAAGGCTAACTCAGTTATAAGCAGTGCATCACAAGGATCAAGTACAATTTCAACGCGGCTGAGAATTAAAGCAGAACGTGAAGCACTCTTAGCAAGAGCAGCAGCTATGAAAAACAAAGAAGCCATTCAACTAGAAGAAGCCCGTCTGAAATTTAGAAAAGAGCAACTAGAAATTGAAACAGAACTTGCTATTTCAGATGCAAAATTAAAGGTGTATGAAGAGTTTGAAGACGCTCAGAAGTCTGAGGTTGATTATTTTCAAGCTACTCCAAAACTCAGAACTGAGCCTGTTCATTCTGCAGGCAAATCAGAAAAACAAGAAACATTCTCAAAGGATGGACAGCAGGCAAATCTCAACCCTCCTGTATCAAAGAGCACTCCAACACATGTCCAGTGTTCTGATGCTTTTTCAGCTGATCTGTTTCAGGTTCTGCAGCAACAAAATCACCATACTGAAATGCTCATAAAACAGCAAGGCTTGTCCCGACTTCCTCAGAGAGAAATTTCAGTATTTACAGGTGACCCCCTTACCTACAGATCCTTCATAAGAGCCTTTGAGCATGCCATTGAGAACCAAACGGATAGCCAACAAGATCGTTTGTATTATCTAGAACAGTTCACAGGCGGAGAACCGCTAGAACTTGTACGTAGTTGTGAGCACATGAAGCCAGACAGAGCTTATAGAGAAGCAAGAGTTTTGCTTGATCGACACTATGGAGATGAGTTAACCATTTCCACAGCATATATCAAAAAGGCTATGGAATGGCCTCAAATAAAACCAGAAGACAGAAAGGGGCTGAATACATTTGCATTATTTCTGATTGGATGTTCCAACACATTGAACGATGTGGACTACATGTGTGAAATGAACAACCCAACAAACATGAAAAGCATATTGTGCAAACTTCCATATAAACTGAAAGAAAAGTGGAGAAGTCATGCTTACAACTTTAAAGAAAGAAAAGGAACACCAGCCAAATTTCCTGATCTTGTAGAGTTCATCTACCAACAAGCAAAGATTGCCAATGATCCGTTATTTGGAGATATTCTTGATGCCACTCCAGGTAGTCAGAGTGGTGCACAAAAGAAATTTGACCAAGTTAAAGGCCTTTCAAAGAGAAGCAGTTTTGCTGTGAATATATCTCCTGCTGAAAAGGATGCAACAAAGAGTCAACATGATGAAACTTCTTCATTCAAAACAGTCAGTGCTTTTCAAAGCCCATGTCTTTATTGTAAGAACAGCCATGCTTTGAGTGTTTGCAACAAAATTAAAGAAAAGCCTTCGAAAGAAAGAATACAGTTTCTGAAATCACACGGTCTTTGTTTTGGGTGTCTAACTGCAGGTCATTTATATAAAGACTGTAGAAAGAAGGCCTCATGTTCTGACTGTTCTCTTAAGCACCCCACTATTCTACATGTGTTGAAGCAGGACGTTGTATCAGAAGAAAACAACGTGGATGACAACCCACAAAACACATGTGAAGTTACAAGTGCTCTTGTGTCTGCCGGTTGTAAAAGTGAAGTCACTGGGGCCGGGGAAAATGAATGCATACTTCCCATTGTACCTGTGCAGATAAGACACAAGAAAAACAAGAAGATCATTAAGACTTATGCATTCCTGGATCAAGGTAGCACAGCAACCTTTTGCACCGTGGATCTTGCGAATAAGTTAAATATTCGAGGGAAAAAGAAAGAAATCCTTCTCCGCACTATGGCACAGGAACAGAAAGTCTGTAGTTGTGTTCTTACAGATTTAGAGGTCTGTGGTCTCGATGAAGAAGACTTCATCACGCTGCCAGATGTGTACACTCAACCAGACATCCCTGCAACAAGGGGTAATATACCAAAAGAGCAAGATTTGGAGAGATGGCCTTACCTGAACCAAGTTCATCTTCACAGACTAGAGTCAAATATTGGACTTCTCATTGGTGCTAATGCTCACAAGGCTATGGAGCCATGGAAGATCATCAACAGCCAGAATGATGGACCTTATGCTGTGAAAACAGCTCTGGGCTGGGTGGTAAATGGACCAATCAGCAGATGTCAAGGTATGGACTTATGTGTCACTAAAAAACAAGATTTTCTTGTCAATCGCATATCTGTATTGAACATTAAAGACATGCTGGTGAAGCATTATCATGCAGATTTCCCAGAACGTCAGTATGAGGACAAACAAGAACCATCTCGGCAGGATAAACAGTTCATGCATGCTGTAACTACACCAGAACAGCTCACAGATGGTCATCATTGCATCAAGCTGCCTCTGAAAGATGACATGAGACCCCTTCCGGCACCAGAGACGGATGAAGAAAAAGACAGAGTCCCAACACCTCACTCTCCTCCCAAGAAGAAAAAGAGTGAAACAAAGAAACATTGTGCCAACTCAGATGAAGATGATGACGAGCATGTTCATATGAAAAAACACAAAAATGAGAAGGCAAATGAGGCAGGAAAGCATAAAGACAAAAGACAAAAGGGAAATAAAAAGAAAGCAAAGAAGGATGCTAGTGGTTCAACCAATCTGTTTAAAAAGTTCCTGCTCAACTGTGAGGCTAAAGATCGAGCTCCTCGCAGGTCACCAACTCATCCACCTGCTGTAGAGAAAAGCAGCAGCAAGCCCACAAAGTTAACAGGAAAGACTGAAA
>JBBPBX010018048.1:0-35993 GCA_038048925.1 Garcialebias charrua
GAGCACAATCCCTGTGGATGAACCTTCAACTACAGGTGAGGCAGTAGAGGCCCAACAAGAGAGCCCACTCTGCGAGCTGAAACAGTTGGCACTCACTGAACACTACCTACCACAGGTAGTCAATGGTGTTGAGATTCAAGGATCCCACACCGATGATGCTGTTCTGTCCCCTTGGACGGAGAAATCAGCGATCAGCCAAGCTTTCTTTGGAACCTTGGTTAAGAAACAGTTGGGTCTCGGAATGAACAAAAAGGCTTTCCGCTTCTCGTTAGACCCCAACGATAAACAGGTAATGACCGCTAAAGGGATCATTGACCTTAAACTAATCTGGAACCAACGAGAACTGGATCACCCGTTCCTCGTGGTCCCGAACTTACCACATGCAACCTACATAGGCTCCGATATTTTGGTAAGATTAGGTGTCCGAGTGGACGTCAGCAACAATGCACTGTGGTCACTAGATACAGCCACGAAGGACTCTCCTGTGTTAACCACAGAGAACCTTAAGGCTGGACAGACCATTCCAGAGGTCTGCCAGGTTGCTAACAGCCATAACACTGTGGTACCACCTCAGGTTATGAACAAGCCGGTGATGATTCACATCATGAAAGGACAGGCTATTGGAACAAAACAGGCATGCTTTCAACCATCTCCTATGTTTTTCAACTTAGGACTGTCCATGGAGGCCACATGCCAAGTGACCCTCGACGGCAGAACCACGACTGTCGCTGTGTGTAACACGAGCACAGAAGAGGTACTGATCCCAAAACGCTCGCAGCTCGGATGGTTGATCTCTACTGATTTTCATGATTTTGAACTAAGCATTCCATTTCTGGGAGGACTCCCAGAAAACTTGATCCCAAGTCATCATTCGGGGCGAGTCTTGTTCACAAAACCAACACAGGCCATAGCTCTTTTCTCCCCCACTGAGTCCGACCGGGACATTGTCCACAGGTTCGGTTTCAACCAAGGAGAAAGTCTAGGCCCTCAAACTTACAGTGCACTACCTGTTGACAGGTTTTATGACACTGAAGGGGACTCACTGGAGCTCCCCAGAGAACAAGAACCGCTCTCAATTGCTTCACAGATAGACCAGGTGGTCGCTCAGGCCGACGCCTTGAAAACTGATGAAGACAGGGACAAACTTCGCAAAGTTCTGCTAAAATATGAAAAATCATTCTCAACTGACTCGATGGATTGTGGGTTGACCACGCTCCACACAGTGAGCATTCCAACCCCGCCTGATGCTCCACCTGCATTTGTCAGACAATACAAGATTCCTCTGGCAGCACATCAACCTATCAGGGAAATCATTGATGACCTGTTAGGAAAAGGTATCATCCGATACTGTAACAGCACTTACTCTGCGCCTTTATGGCCGGTGTTAAAACCAAATGGTAAGTGGAGACTTACTATAGACTACAGAAAGCTAAACAAACAAGTTCCCTTATCCAGATGGCCTATGACGCAGCTCCAACAGGAGTTGCCCAAGGTCACCAATGGTAAGTACTTTTCGACCCTTGACATCGCCTCTGGTTTTTGGACCATTCCTGTGCGCGACGAGGATCAATACAAACTAGCTTTCACTTTTGGTGGCCGTCAATACACCTTCAATAGGTGTCCCTTTGGCTACGCTAACTCACCTGCAGAGTTCAACATCTTCTTGAACAAAGCATGTCCAGACGCCCGCGAGCGTGGGACACTGATTTATGTGGATGATGTCCTTTTGAGGCAGCCAACACTGGACTCACATCTGGCCGAAATCGACCACGTTCTGAATCAGCTGACAACTGCTGGTGCTAAAATATCACTGTCGAAGTGCCAGTGGTGCAGAACCAAGGTGGACTACGTTGGCCTACTTGTAGGTCCAGACGGAGTACAACCACAGCTGACTCGCACCCAAGGCCTTGACAATCTCAAAGTCCCCACCAATCTCAAAGAACTACAAAGTTTTCTTGGCGTGTGTAACTACTCGAACCAGTTCATAGAGAACTATGCAGACCTTGCAAAGCCACTGACTGAACTCCTAAAGAAAGACGTTCCATTCGTCTGGACTGACAAACAGCAGCAGGCAATGGACGCTCTTATAAACAGGATTAAGTCAGCCCCATGTTTAGCCTACCCAGACTACAACAAAGAGTTTTACTTGGAAGTGGGCTTCTCAGCTCATTGCATAAGTGCAGGTCTATACCAAATACACGACAGAGACAAACGTGTAGTGGCCTACGCCAGCAAAACGATGGCGGGCCCCGAGTTGAGATTCTCAGACTGTGAGAAAGCTCTACTGACCACAGTGTGGGCAGTAAAACATTTCTCCAGCTACATTGGTGGACAGAAAATCATTGTGGAAACACAACACCAGCCAGTGACGTTCCTGAACAGCCAACGCATCAGAGATGGTGTGGTAACAAACTCTCGTGTTGCAACGTGGCTCATGGCGCTTCAAAGTTTTAACCTAGACATACGTTATGGTCAAAACAAGAAGTCACATCTGGGGACAGACTTGGCACTCTGCCAAAAGTGTACACAAGATGTACCAGCGACCCAGCCGTTGGCTGAGGAAAAAACCCCTGTGACTGAAGACCCGAACCACCACTTCTTTGATGACAATATCTGCAAAGATATGACAACATTGTACGTGGATGGATCTTCATTCCTCCGCGACAAAATCTGTAGGGCAGGTGTTGGAGGGGTCCTCCTCCAAGACCAAGAACAGATTACCTTCAGCTACAAATTAGGCTCTCAGACTTCTCAGTACGCTGAGATTGCAGGAATCC
Organism: Garcialebias charrua; assembly: GCA_038048925.1. Taxonomy (NCBI): domain Eukaryota; kingdom Metazoa; phylum Chordata; class Actinopteri; order Cyprinodontiformes; family Rivulidae; genus Garcialebias; species Garcialebias charrua. Next base: position 2,778 of record JBBPBX010018048.1, read on the forward strand.
TAATAGCTCTCCAGATGGTAGTAGCACGCTCCATCAAGACCCTAGTCATCTGCACTGACTCTAACTATGCTCGTTTGAGTTTCGCTTGTCACCTTGCTGTGTGGAAACAGAACGGTTTCCTAACAAGCGACAGAAAAGTGGTCAAACACAAAGAGCTTTTCATGGCATGTGATCACTTGGTGACATCACACGACTTACAGATCTACTGGAAGAAAGTTCCAGGACATTCTAGAGTCCCAGGCGATGACAAGCACTACAATGACATTGCGGATTCCTTAGCCAAAGAAGGAGCCGACGAAGGTCCTCTATGGTCCTTCGACTCCTCCTGGTTGATCAAGACTCTGTCAACACAACCTGCTGTTGAGGTTATGGCAGTCACACGTGCACAGGCCGCGGCCAGACCTGCTGACAACGCAGTCTCTGTACGGCCTGCACTGACTGACCCAGACATCATCCAACAGCAAAAGTCGGATCCTGCTATCAACTCCATGATACTGTACCTGACTGATCCAGACAAAAACACTCCGTCTAAAGACGAACTGGATTCCGATCCAGACCTTAAAGTCCTTTACCAGCTGCGCAAACAGCTAAAACTAATCAAGGGCATCCTAACTTTCGCTCATGGACCAACGTCCTCACCTGTGTTCGTGGTTCCCCATGACCAAAGGGGGGTGATGTTAGTTCATGCCCATGATCTCCCGTCCGCAGGACACAAAGGAGATAAAGCCACGCTGACGGCATTAAAACAAATTGCCTATTGGCCTGGAATGAAAAAGGATGTCAAGGACTACATTGAAGGGTGCGTGGTGTGTGGCCAGTTTCAGCCAACCAGACCACTTCACAGAGCACCACTGCAAAGTAGAGGCATTGCATTCCCATGGTCTGACCTCCAGATCGACTGGGTTGGACCACTCACTAAGAGCTCTAGAGGAAATAAATATTTTCTCACGGTAACCTGTGCATTTACCAAATGGGTAGAATGCCTACCAGCTCCTAACGACACAGCACAAACAACTGCTATGTTGTTAATGAATCATATATTCTCAAGGTTTGGACTTCCCCTTCGGGTGAACTCAGACCAAGGTACACACTTCACAGGTGAAGTGATGAAAGAACTGTGGAAGACGCTAGGCGTCAAGGCCAACTTTCATGTCGGCTACCACCCACAGGCTTCAGGCCAAGTCGAGAGAGCAAACAGAACTGTGGTGAGTATTTTGAAGAAATACGTGGCCGCAAATCACAAGGACTGGGATGTGAAACTCCCTCTGGTCCTCATGGCCATAAGAGCCACTCCACACACATCAACTGGCATCTCTCCCTTCGAGATGATGACCGGTCGACAAATGACTCTCCCTCTACACCTGTTGTACCAACCAGGTGACGCCGTCATGGCGACAGCCTACACTACACAACAATACATGAAAGATTTGAATGTACACCTCAGAAACACTTTTGCTTTCGCCCAGAAAAACCTGGAAAGGTCCGCTGAAGGACGCAAGGCGTACTATGACCAGAAGGCCTCTCACAATGAACTCCAAGTGGGAGACAGAGTCTGGTACTATACGTTCGCCCCAACAACCGGGAAAGGAGAGTCCGGGACCGGAACTCTCGCCCGCAAACTAATGCCCAGGTGGACTGGACCTCATCTGATAACAGACAAAGTGTCCTCAGTCGTCTACGAGATCAAAATCAGCAAAGGCCGTAAAGAGCCAATTGCTAAATGGGTACATCGAAATCAGATCAAACCTTACAAGGCGTTCAATGACTCCACAAAAGACAAAGATCTCACCAACTCACCGACTTCATGGGATAATAAGGTCGTACAAACACAAGTTAGTAAATAAACTAATCAGGTTTAAACTACCATATTTCCCACCCTATAAGTCGCATTGTCCAACTTGAACTTAGAAACGCTAAGTCTAAAACCCACAACAAAAAACTAACCTTAACAACCGTTTAAATCCACGAGATTTGATTTGACCTCGGTCATAAAGTTGAGACCTGTTTTGCTTGTGTGTTGCACTTTGGAATCTGACGACAAGAGTGGGTCGAAGCAGTGAAACGTTGTTTCCTTGTTGTTTAGTCATTACTGTTGTCATTAGTTGAGGTATTGTTTTGGTTCTGAACACTCCCAGCCAAAAAGGTTTTGTATTAACATTGGTTAATGAATGATATGGATTTAACTATGCCAACATGCAGTTCGTTTTGTTAAATCTCAGTCGTTGAAGAGCCAATGTAGTTTAAAGCTACCCGAGGTACCATAAACTACACTGGTCTCACAATTTCTAAATTGAACCGATTCGATCGTTTCTATTCTAGATTATCTATTCATTTTGATGAGTCTCGCCATAGACTTCAAAATTGATTAGGAATACTAAATCCTACGTCGTTCGTCTAAAAGACAACAGACATTTAGATCAAACTATATTTCATTTTTCTACTTTAGTTTAACCTAAACTAATTAGTGAATGGAGGAATAGTTTGGAATTAGAGGCCTTCGTTACAGAAGCCCTCCAAAATTCTATAGGTATAGATCCCTATATCTAATTTACAGAATTGTTCCACCCCTTAATTAGTAAGTGTAGCTGTTCTAAACCATGATAGCTTACATACCAGGTGCATATAGGTAAGGCTTAATGTAAAATCCCAATCATAAGCCCACCTTAAAAAACCACATAATTGCATGACACATAGAACCAGAGTGGCACTGACTGGAAACCAACCAGCCAACAACCTTCGATGTGGGGACCTGCAGCTCCAACGCTTGGTCTTCAACCTTCATCCAAGGGTCGCCTCCTCTGCGTCAATCGAGGGATCCCCTCTACATGCTGATTATGAAAACAATTGTTGCTGATGATATCACCAACTCTAATCGTGGTGGAATTACTGCTGTGGAATTACCGCTGTGGATTATAAGACTTTGCTTTCCAAGGGATCACAGGCTTTGTTTTCCAGGAGTTAACAGACTTTGTTTTCCAAAGGAGTAAAAGCTTTTCGCAATGGGATTACCTCTGAACAGTATGAAATTTCCAAAAACTTTATGGGATTATAATTTTTGATTTTTCTCTTCCACTTGCTGGATTACTTCAAGATCAAAGACAGTTCAAGGTTTCCTTTCGTGTTGGACCCCATCCCCAAGGACTGGCGATGGCTTCCAAAAGGGGGGAGATGTAATGGACCTACCCAGGGTCAAACTAGGGTTTTCGAACTGTCCAGTGATGACCTTTACTGACCACTCAGTAAAGCAAGACATTTACTACAAAATCATTCATTTAGCTATAATCTGATAAATATAGTCACCAAAAGAGACTATTTCTATCTTTGATTTTATTCTAATGTGATCAAAAGAATAACTTTTGTCATTTTCATGATGTGTGCTTTTAAGCTGTGTCATTCTGTAAGAGTTAAACTGTGTTCACTGCTGTGTTTAAAGGTGAAGCCTTCGGGTCACAGAGACCGGACGGTTTTGTTTAGAAACTCAGAGACAGTCTCATGAGCTGGGCTCCAGCTTTATCTATCTTTTTCCTAAACATTTCTCTCTGCTGCTGTTTGTAACCTTGGGTTTGATAAGGCAAGTGAACTCCTCTCTGTGTTCCTGTCTTTTAAGTTCTAACTGTGCGGAAACGCTTCAGTCTTTGAATGGACAGAGAGTTCGAATGGACAGAGACCTGAAAGCTCTCTGCCTTGCAGCTGGTCAAGCTTGGTCAAGAGCCAAAGACTAACTTGTCAGCTAGAACTGATGGACGCCTCCATCCAGTTCCCCGAGCAAAAGCTCCAAAGTTCCTAATGAACTTTCTTTGAGAAACATCTCGTCTTGAAGTCGGCCAGAAGCTGCCACATGTTTCTGACGGCTGACGCGGATCCGAGGAGACGTTGGAAGTAAACGACCAGTTCAGACGTACGAGGGCCGGAAGGACTCTGTGCACCTGGGAGGCTGGTAATATCTTTATCAGACGCATCGTCAAAAGGTAAAGCTGTTTACAAACGTACCTGGGATTTAGCCGAAGTCGGATGGAAAGTGTCATCTCTGGTTACACTCGAGATAAATAACTTAATCTCTCCAACCTCTTATTCCTCCTTTTCCCTTTCCCTCTCAATCTTAAGCTGGAAACTATTTTAAGCTGAAGAGCCCCTCAGACTAAATATGTGTAACATCTAGTATTTATGTCTGTTGTGTTAAATCAAGTGTGCTGACGTATTTGAATTGAAAGAAAGTGAAATCATGTCAATCAAGTGTAATGGTGTTAATTTAGTTGATTTATTTTAAATAAATGATAGTGTCTCTTTGACATATCAAACTAAGTTAACGTGTCCATTGTCACTTAATGGCTCTGTTTATTTATCCATCATAAAGATCACAGAAATATTGAATAAACTGAAAAAGAAGAGAATCCGTGAAATTACTATTCAATCTGAATAAGTAAATTAAGGTAAAAAGGAGGTCAGTATTAAACTGACCCCCTCTAAACCCTTTACAATGTTTCCCCCTGTTTCAATACAGACATTCAACATTTACCATTTTATACTTTTTTCTTGTGACATCATGTACAAAATGTCAGTTTCTAATTTATCAACATTTTTACTGTATGACAGAAAGAGGTGTAACATTCAAGATGTAATTTACCAGTACTGTAGATGTATTCCGTCAAAGAATGCTAGGCCTTTGGTGGTTCTTGTTTCTTTGTTCCGAGAAGAATTTGACTTGACGATGTGCAGTAAAGAAATACAATGTCTATTTTCAAACAGCAGCTCATCATGAAAGCAATGCACCAATATTTCTGTCATGTACAGAAGGTTAGGAGCAGAAGTGATGTGCAAACTGCAGCTGCAGCCTCTCGCTGTAAATCAGTCTCTCTGTAAATCCTCAGGGTAAATGCATGCTTATGTTTAAAGTAATAGTTTTATATAAAATATAATGGTTGTGTTAACAGAAGGTCATATGTTCATACTAATCAATATACCTCTCCTTTGTTACGTTAAAACTCCTCTTTTTTTTCTCTTGAGTCTGTGGTACTGATTTATGAGACAGATCTACATCAGATGCCAAGTTAAACTTTGTCTGTGTTGATCTTGGATAACTAGACTGCAACAAAAGTCAATGAAAGTCAAAGTTGATTCTATTTTTTTAACATTATCAGCCCTCTGAGTACAGTATACCTTTTAGTATTTACTGGTAGTTATTTTGTATTTATTGTAGTTTTGTTTGAAACTAAAACAAGTTATGCTGTTATTTTTAGGCTTTTGAAGGTTTTAATTCATTTTAAATACCCTCCCCCCCCAACTAATGACAATCATGAAAAACTACTTTTTGTTTCCATATGAGCACATACAATACATTCTGTACTGTTTTCCTGGGGCCCCACTCATCCCTGCTGTACTTCACAGAAAGGAAGACTGATTCACACTCCTGAGCTGAAACTGAAAGGCTATTGGAGTTTTTTTCCTCAGTTTTTTTTTTTTAGAAATCAAAGTACTGTACAAATCAAGGCAGTTCACAGACAGTGAGAGCAAAACAAGCCCACATATTGATTCAGAGCAAATAAAATGTTGTGCGAGAGGTGTTTCAGAGCAGTGTCTGCTTTCAAAAGAACACAGTGTCCACAAACCCTGGAGGAGAAAAAGTAAAGATGATTTAAAAACTAGGCTTGTCCTCTAAGCCTCTGCTCAGTATCTTAGCTGTTCCTGGGTCAGCACTCGTTTGAACAAAGATCTCCGAGGCCGTTTGGGATCTATTGGAGTCCCTCTCCCACAGGGGTCACAGCTTTGAGAGCTCATATCATCACTTGCATCATGTTACCTTCTACACCTTTTCTGCTAAATCTTTCAGCCTGTGGTATTTGTCAAGCCGCTCTTCTTGATGTTGCCATTTATATCTACCGGTACTGCTGTAGCTTGTCCATCACCACAATGTCTGCTTGGTTAGCCATCACCTGTTTGACAGTCTGGGTCTGGACTGTGGGACCTTCAGCCCCTTCTCAGCACCGATGTTGCTGCATTTTTCCAAACAGTAGATCATGATGTTCTGTTCACACTGTAGCTGCATTTTTTGCTCTGTTGTTAAGAGTTTCACCTTTCTGCACCTCTGGGGGGCTTCTGTCTGGTGTGGTGGACCCTGACCTTTCTTGCTCTTATTCTCAAAGTCTATTCCCAGCAGCAAATGTTGACTTAATAAAGGTTATACTGTGTGTCAGAATATAATGTAAAATAGTGCAAATACAAACATGACTACAAAAAGAAACTTTGATACATTATAAACACAAAAACACATAATTGTAGCTGTTTCTGTCAGGACTTACAGAGGTTTTGTAAATGTGTGATTTAAATTTGAGCCCCACGTCATGACTCATTACTCATTAACTTTGTCCTGCAACTTTAGCCTTTTTAATGATGAGGATTATTCATTCTGGCAAAGAATGCTGGGCCTTTCTTGTTTTGATTCTTACTTCTTATTTGTTAATCTCCTTTGAACCCAGATGTGTATTTCACATTGATGCTGGAATTTGCCAAACTTTCACTTTTGGGCCAAACTTTGCCTGATTCTTATGAAAGTATTTATGTCTTCTCAACTCTATGATGCTCACACCGTGCATGCACAAATGTTCATTGAACCACAGCATGCAGGGGCTGAAATTCATGTTTTCCACACAATCCTTTTTTAATTGATAGAAACTACAGGTGATCATTTTAAGTCAGAAATTGGGAGCAAAAAACCATGAGTTTGCATCATTTTGGAAAGTCTTGGTGCAGTTCATAGTGTTCATGATCACACACCTATGTTATAGGGGATCACGGCTTTTTTTCAGCCCTGTAACATGAATGCACAAAAATTAAACCTAAATTTAAAAAAGGTTCAGTTTTATTCAAAGCCATGCAAATACAGCGCAGCATGACTTGAAACACGATGTGACAATTTACATTTCATATGTCTTTTTACTGAGCTATCATGCAGTGTTCGTTTAATAAGAAATGCTCCTGTGAACATAACAGAGCGAGTCATTTCATTGTACCTCAACATAAACACAACTGAAAGGGCAATTTAACTGCTGCTAAAGGGAATTCATTTATAAAGGACATGGCTGGTTGTTTTATTCCAAAGCTTTTAAGCTCATGACGGCACCTTCGCTAAGGGATGGAGCTCAATAAAGTGAGAGCCCTTTATATAAAACTGCTCATCGCCCATGTCAACAGGAACAACTCTGAACATTTGCTCTGACATTAACGTGCTGATTGTAGAAATCCTTTGCTAGGTTTACCATTTGGAACCACTTTACGAAACTATACAAATATCATGTTTATGCTCTTGCAAGAAAACCTCATTCTTCATCAACTCAAAGGCATCTGCTTTGCCAGCTTGGTCTGTTTACGTAGGCAGCTATGGATTGTGGCAGCTGAACAAGAGGGTCGAGACAAATTAACTGAGACAGCTGTGGAAAAAATTCTTCTCTCTGGTTGCCAAAATCTAGAGGCACATTCTGTTTCAGTGTATTTAGGACGATAAACTCCAAATAGAAACCTCTCTTGGGAAGGCAGCACATGAAACGTGCACATAGAGTCATCTTCCTCACTTGGACACAACATGACAACACAACACGAGATCGATCTACTGCAGGACGAGTGGATGTCTATTTTATCTGGATCTGTACTGGAGTGTGTTACTGATAAGCTGCAAAATTAAACACACACAAAAGGATTGAAATTGAAAATTTTTGTAGCTAATAGAAGATTAAAATTAAATTAATAAAGACAAGAAATTTGGAAGATGAAAATTACGATAATATGTAGAATTTGTTTTGATTTAACTAAACCCATTGATGAAGGGTGTCATACTAACATCACAGTATTCTGTTTCTTCTGATATTTTGTCTATTTTGTGCTCATGTTTGCACAAAAACATATATTTGTTGTTTACGTAAAACAGACGGACTTCTTCTATAAACAAGTGTCATTCAACTTTCAAAGTCGTGCTCATTTTTATTGAACCTCTTTCATATCATATGTAACAAAAAGCCATTCCCTAAAGGAATGCATGTCACCCATGTTGTGACAGTTGTAATGAAAACAGGAGATGGGATGCAGATCTGAAGCAGTTGCGCTGTTTATGAGATGACTGTTTGTAATGAACATGGGGTGGTCCAAATTTTCATGTCAAATGAACTGATCTCTTAGAGATCCCATTACTACATGTTGCAGCTAACGCTCTGAGCTTGGCAACATATTGATTATAGGCACATTGCGCATTGTATGAATGTGTTTCGGTACATCAATGTTTGTACTGTACATGACTTTGTGAGAAAATGTCATTCAGGTGCAGTCATGACTTCATCAAATGTTGCACCTTGTTCAGGTGGTGTGAACAGACTGTCCTTCTGGATCGATCCATCCATCCATTGATCCACTGACCCATCCATCTATCTTCTTTACTTTTACCTACTTCTTTCCAAACTTGCTGGAGTCATAGTGCCTATGTCAAGCAGTCACTGTGAATAGTGATGTACACCCTGAATACATAAAGTCCATCACAGGACCATTTAGGGATAAACAATCATTCTCACTCTCATCTATAGAGACTACTTAGTTTCCAATCAGCCTAATATGCAAGTTTTTGGTGTGTGTGAGGAAACCAGAGTACTCAGAGAAAACTCAAGCATGCACGGAGAGAACATGAAAACTCCACACAGAAAAATCCCTGACCAGGGTTTGATAAAGCAACCTACTTGCTAGAGTTGCATCCAGGCACAAAAAATCCAATTCGACCTGGCCCCAGCCCATAGCCATCATTTTCTAACCAAATTAACAGTAATTACAGGTTCGAACCCAACACCCCCCACCACCACCACAGTTTAAATTAAGCTTTGACTGCTTATAGTAATTAAAGGTTGGTGGATGCACGGCTGAATATAAAGGAGCAGGAGATTGGAGTTGAGGGGGCGTTTGTCCTTTCATGGCCATCAAGTGCGTTAAAACCCTGTTTCTGCCTACATTCTGATTTATTCAGACACGGACCGCTCTGACATGTCTGCTTTGGGATCTCACCTGTTTGGGTAGTCGGTCGCCCATGCCCGCTGAGTGCAGCGGCTGAATGAATGCCCATTTGGGCAATGGATCGCTGCCTGGCAGCCTGGCCGTATAGTCCCATCTGAAGCTTAACTGAACTTTATATTACCTCTTTCAAGGTTGGTTATCAGGTGGTGAAATGGCTGTGTGCGGCTGGGGAATGTATGGCAAGCCATGTTGCCATATAGTAATTGGATATTTTTTTATGGCAAGTCACAATGCCATATAATTGGATTGTGGCTGATCTGTTGTTGATGCAATCAAAAGCCCAACACCAACCCAGCCCACCCATCCAGCACATTATCATGGCCCGGACCAGCCCACCCGAAATTCGGGACGGGGTGGGCCAGGCTTCGGGCCCAGGATAGAAATGACAGCTCTACTACTCGCTGAGAGGCAACATAATAATAATAATAATGAATTTAATTTATAATGCACTTTTCATTAACAAAAATCTCAAAGTGCTACAAAGTGCAACAAAAATCAAAGATCAAATTAAAAACAAGTGATAAAACAAGTAAAATCAATAATAATATCAACTAAGATCAAAAATAAAATCATGTGGAGGCAGAGTAGGCTCGCTTAAAAAGAAAGGTCTTTAAGCCGTTTTTACACAGAATGCCCGGTCTCCAATGGTCCTTAAAGGTTCAGTCTGCAGTTTCTGTAGATCAGCACTTAGAAAAATTTCAACAAGCAAAGCATTCTGATCCCTCCCCCTCAGAGCCATATATGGCTCTGCCCCCTTGTGGTCTGTTAAAATTCAAATTCAAGCTCTGTTTTTATTGGCTGATTCAAATTCAAGCTCGGTTTTTATTGGCTGGTTACAAACTTTGTTTTTATTGGCTGGAAAATGGCGGGTCACTTTTTCTTTTTAGAAATGCTTATTTACCACCTGGAGAAGCAAGGGGACAATATTTTTTTTTAGTTTTTTTCAGAGATTACTTCTCTAACATCAATCTAGTGACAGAGTGAAGAAATATGTTAAAAATTTATTGTTAGAAAAGTTACATATAGTAGCTTTAATTTGGTTTGTGGAATGTGAAGGAGATTACTGTTCTGTGATCGTAGAGACCGGGTGGATGAATATGGTGCAAGAATGTCCTTTAGATAATCAGGTGAAGTTCCGTGTAAGCATTGATGTGTAATGAGAGCAGTTTTGTACTGAATTCTGTAGGCGACAGGAAGCCAATGGAGGTTATGGAGAATGGGCGTAATATGTTCAAATTTACGAACTCTCAACAAAATCCTTGCTGCACTGTTTTGAATATATTGAAGCTTCTGAAGGTATTTGCCAGGGATTCCAATAAACAGGGAGTTGCAGTAGTCGAGCCTGGAGGAGACAAAAGCATGGACGAGCTTCTCAGCATCAGAAAAAGTTAGAGATGGGCGAAGTCTGGAGATGTTTCGAAGATGGAAGAAGCAGGTTTTAAACAGATGCTTAATGTGATTTTCAAATGTAAGATGAGAGTCCATTTTTATTCCAAGATTTGTAACAGAGGTGGAGAGGGGGATGTCTTGTCCAGAAAAGGAAATTGTTGTTATAGTTGATGTTTGTACCTGGTGAGGGGTGCCAATCAGTATGGCCTCAGTCTTGGAGCAGTTTAATTGAAGAAAGTTCTGATTCATCCATGCCCTTATTTCCTCCAGGCAGGTAGAGAGGGCAGTGAGTGAAGATGGAGATGACAATGGGGAAGATGAGGATGCTCCAGTCCTGATGTAAAGCTGTGTATCGTCGGCATAACAATGAAAAGAAATGTTGAACTGATTAATAATTTGACCTAAAGGCAGCATGTAAAGGGAAAACAGCAGGGGCCCCAGAACTGACCCTTGAGGGACACCACAGGAGACACAGACTGTCTGGGAAGTGGCATTGCCAAGACTAACACATTCCAGCCTATTGGAGAGGAAAGATTTGAACCAGTCCAGGACAGTGTCACAGAGACCGACCTCCACATGAAGACGGTGGAGGAGGATACTATGGTCCACAGTGTCGAAAGCTGCAGTGAGGTCAAGGAGGACAAGGATGGAGGGAGAACCAGTGTCAGCAGCCATGAGGACATCATTGGTAACTCTCAGCAATGCAGTCTCAGTACTGTGAGCTGCTCTGAATCCAGACTGGAACTTCTCATACAGAGAGTGTTGCTGTAGGTGGTCCTGCAGCTGAGCAGCAACTGCTTTCTCCAGCACTTTAGACAGAAATGGGAGGTGGGAAATTGGGCGGTAATTAGAAAAAATGTCGGGATCCAAATTAGATTTTTTTCAGAAGAGGCCTAATGATGGCAGTTTTTAGAGGCAGTGGAACATGACCAGATTGTAGAGACTTATTTATTATTTGTGTGATTAATGGGCTTATTGCAGAGTGATTGGATTTTATGAGAGACGAGGGGAAGGGATCCAGGGCGCAGGATGAAGGCTTCATTTTCTTGATGATGGTCTCCACCTCACTCTGAACAACTTCATCAAAGCTGCTCAGGGACCCAGAAAGCAGACGGGTAGATGGCAAACGAAGATCAGGGAGGTTGTGGAGCTGAGATCTGATAGTGTCAACTTTGTTTTTAATTGTTTTTAAATGATGAAAGGAACAGGTTGCATTTTTGAACAGTCTTCAGGATACCCTGATGCATGCTCAATAATCCAGGTAGAAAAATCTAAAAAAGCTAAGTCTGGTCCTCTGGACATTCAAAAAAACTTCAGAGTCTTCAGGAGTTTGTTTAATGGGAGTAAGCAGATGAGTTATTGTGGAGAAGAGCTGTTTAGAGTTTCCAGGGCAGGTGTTGATGATGTTGGAATAATATTTGGAGCGTGCTTCTGTAAGAGAATAGGTGTACTCTACTAACTGCACCCCTGAGCTGCCCTTTCTTCTGGACCCAAGCAGTGTATTTAATTTGCATGTCGTCTTTTATTCAGCCAGCAATGTTTATGACAAGTATGTAATTCTCACATATTTTATTACCAAATTGGTCTTTAAAGTTACAAACAGAATCCGTGAGAAGGAGCAGCCTTGGCGGAGACCAAATTCCACCCTGTGGAGTTGCATTCGGGCCCAAAAAATCTGACCCGACCCGGCCCCAGCCCATAGACATAATTTCTGAACCATACCTGACCCGATGAATTAACAGTAATTACAGGTCAGCATCCAAAAACCCCAGACATTTTTAATTAAGCTTTGACTGCTTGTATTGTTATTGACGGTCGGTGGACGTGCATGACTGTGTAAAGAGGATAGAAAAATTGGAACTGATCGGGTGTTTGTCCTTTCATGGCCGTCAAAGCACATTAAAATCCTGGCTTCTCCTTGCATTCAGACACAGATCTTGCTCTGCTCCTGCATACATTTCAGATGGATATTTTCTGATTTCACCTATTTGGGTTGTTGGTCGCATGCATCCGCTGAGTGCAGTGGCTGAATGAACATCCATTTACGCTGATGGATCTCTGGTAGTAGTCCATCTGAAGCTTACCTGAACTTTTGCCCTCTTTCAAGTCTGGTCAGCATGCAGTCAAATGGCCACATGTGATTGTATGGCAAGCCATGTTGCCATATCATTGGATTGTCAGCCGCACGGATCCGCTGACACAATCAAAAGCCCAACATTGACTCCACCCACATATTAAGCACATTATTATGGCCCGTCCCAGTCCAAATTTGGGTCGGACAGGGCTGGGCTCCGGATTCAGGTTAGAAATGACCGCTCTACCCTGAAGGGTTCCAACTTACTACCAACAATGTGAACCAAACTCTCGCACCACTTATATACGGACCAAACAGCCCATAACAACGGGCCCCCAATCCCATAATCACTGAGCATCCCCCCACAGTGTACCCCAACTAGGAACATGGTCAAAAGCCTATTCCAAGTCCACAAAAGACATGTACACTGGATGAGAAAACTCGCGTGACCTCTTGAGGACCCTAGTGATGGTAAAGATCAAGTCCAGTGTTCCACTGCCAGGATAGAACCTGCAATGTTCCTCCTGGATCTGAGGTTCGACCAACGATCGGGCTCGCTTCTCCAATACCCCTGAATTGACCTTACCAGGGAGGCTAAGGAGAGTTATGCCACTATAATTGGAGCACAACCAGTAACCCTCTGATCCCGCTTTTTGAATAGGGGAACCACCACACCAGTCTGCAAATCCAGTGGCCCCCAATGTCAATGTGATGTTGCAAAGGCGTGTCAACCAAGATAGCCCCACAACATCCAAAGCCAAAAGGAAATCAGGGTGAATCTCATCCACCCCCGAAGCCCTGCTGCCGCAGAGCTTTTTAACTACCTTAGTGACCTCAGCCATGAGTAATAATAATAATAATGAATTTAATTTATAATGCACTTTTCATTAACAAAAATCTCAAAGTGTTACAAAGTGCAACTAAAATCAATGATCAAATAAAACAAGTGATAAAATCAAGTAAAATCAATGATAAAACAACAAAAATCAATAATAAAATCAATTAAAAACAATGATAATATCAACTAAGATCAAAGATAAAATCATGTGGAGGCAGAGTAGGCTTGCTTAAAAAGAAAGGTCTTTAAGCCTTTTTTAAAGTCAACCAGTGACTGTGGAGCTCTCAGGTAGTCAGGGAGGGAGTTCCATAGGCGGGGGGCAGCCACACAGAATGCCCGGTCTCCCATGGTCCTTAATTTGGTTCGTGGAAGGTGAAGGAGATTACTGTTCTGTGATCGTAGAGACCGGGTGGATGAATAGGGTGCAAGAATGTCCTTTAGATAATCTGGTGAAGTTCCGTGTAAGCATTAGTGGGTAATGAGAGTCCTTGCTGCACTGTTTTGAATATATTGAAGCTTCTGAAGGTTTTTGCCAGGGATTCCAATAAACAGGGAGTTGCAGTAGTCAGCCTGGAGGAGACAAAAGGCATGGACGAGTTTCTCAGCATCAGAAAAAGTTAGAGATGGGCGAAGTTTGGAGATGTTTCGAAGATGGAAGAAGCAGGTTTTAAACAGATGCTTAATGTGATTTTCAAATGTAAGATGAGAGTCCATTTTTATTCCAAGATTTGTAACAGAGGTGGAGAGGGGGATGTCTTGTCCAGAAAAGGAAATTGTTGTTATAGTTGATGTTTGTACCTGGTGAGGGGTGCCAATCAGTATGGCCTCAGTCTTGGAGCAGTTTAATTGAAGAAAGTTCTGATTCATCCATGCCCTTATTTCCTCCAGGCAGGTAGAGAGGGCAGTGAGTGAAGATGGAGATGACAATGGGGAAGATGAGGATGCTCCAGTCCTGATGTAAAGCTGTGTATCGTCGGCATAACAGTGAAAAGAAATGTTGAACTGATTAATAATTTGACCTAAAGGCAGCATGTAAAGGGAAAACAGCAGGGGCCCCAGAACTGACCCTTGAGGGACACCACAGGAGACACAGACAGACTGGGACGTGGCATTGCCAAGACTAAAGGCCGAGATACAGTGAAGCAGACTCCGTATACGCGCGTATACGCCCGTATACGCGCGTATACGGAGCCTCTGCTACAGCTCGGCTGATGTTCTCGCGTAGATTCTCGTGTTTTCGCTCCAAATTCTACGTCATTTCCTCCGTACCGTCACTTCCGATCGTCACTTCCGCTAGTTTTTCGCTCCACGGAGAGGACTCAACTGAGCTCGCTGATTGGTCACTTTGACACGCCTACTGAAATGATTGACAGATTTCAGTCAGCTCAAAGTGAAACCTATCGTGAGCAGCTCGCTCAGACTTCTGCGGTGTTCTGATACGGTCTTTCTACTATATATGTTATAAAAAGTTCTCTCAGAAATAAAAATAATAACAGGGAGTGCTTTTCCTGCAGCCCACAGCCCACCACAGCCCACCAGGGAATATATAAAACATCGCGCACCCAGGTAGGACCTGAATTCATTCATTTCATTCATCGAGTGAACGGAGGAAGAAGCGGTTACTTGACTTTAGGCAAAAAAACAAAAGAAAAGGCCCGATCAGCGATAAAAAAGAGGAATTTATTTCATTTGTGTAACATACAAAACAGTCCGGAGCCGGGGAAGTTTAGGTCAGACACCGCGCATCGCGTATGCGAATCGCGTATGCGTAGTAAAAAAATACCTTTGCGCGTACTTGCCCTGAGGGGCTACGCGGGGCTACGCTGCGTACGGGGCATACGTACGCTGCGTATTGGCGTATCGTGAGGACGCGCGAGTGTATCTCGCCCTTAACACATTCCAGCCTATTGGAGAGGAAAGATTTGAACCAGTCCAGGACAGTGTCACAGAGACCGACCTCCACATGAAGACGGTGGAGGAGGATACTATGGTCCACAGTGTCGAAGGCTGCAGTGAGGTCAAGGAGGACAAGGATGGAGGGAGAACCAGTGTCAGCAGCCATGAGGACATCATTTGTTACTCTCAGCAATGCAGTCTCAGTACTGTGAGCTGCACGGAAGCCAGACTGAAACTTCTCATACAGAGAGTGTTGATGTAGGTAGACCTGCAACTGAGAAGCAACTGCTTTTTCCAGCACTTTAGACAGAAATGGGAGGTGGGAAATTGGGCAGTAATTAGAAAGAATGTCGGGATCCAAATTAGATTTTTTTCAGAAGAGGCCTAATGATGGCAGTTTTCAGTGGAACATGACCAGATTGTAGAGACTTATTTATTATTTGTGTGATTAATGGGCTTATTGCAGAGTGATTGGATTTTATGAGAGATGAGGGGAAGGGATCCAGGGCGCAGGATGAAGGCTTCATTTTCTTGATGATGGTCTCCACTTCACTCTGAACAACTTCATCAAAGCTGCTCAGGGACCCAGAATGCAGACGGGTAGATGGCAAACGAAGATCAGGGAGGTTGTGGAGCTGAGATCTGATAGAGTCAACTTTGTTTTTAAAGAATGAAAGGAACAGGTTGCATTTTTGAACAGAGTCCTCATGAGTTTGTTTAATGGGATTAAGCAGATGAGTTATTGTGGAGAAGAGCTGTTTAGAGTTTCCAGGGCATTTGTTGATGATGTTGGAATACTATTTGGAGCTTGCTTCTTTAAGAGAGTAGGCATAGGCTTTCTGATGTTCTTTGTATGCCTGCTTATGTACAGATAGACCGGATGATTTTACACATCTCTCAATAGCATGCCAGTTGCCTTCATCTTGCGCAGCTCATCAGTGTACCAGGGGGCTGAACGGGAAAAAGACACCAGTCTTGCCTTCAAGGGAGCATGGAGGTCCAGAAGCTCCTAGAGAGATGGGTTGTAGTAATTCACAGAGTCATTTGCAGATGAATGATTGATAGCGGTCAGGGAGTGAAGATCAGCAAACAGAACCTCAGGGGAAACGTTTTTAAAGTAACGGAACTGTATAAGTCGCTTGGGATTTGAAGCAGGCAAAGTTGAAGGAACTTCCAGAGAGATGACACTGTGGTCCGAGACACCCAGGTCATATAAAGATAAGTTATTGATAAGTACAGTGTCTGTAATCACCAAATCTAGAGTATGCCTCCTGTTGTGCGTAGGGGTGTCAACATGTTGGGTGAGACTGAGAGAGTCCAAAAGAGACTTAAAATCTGTTGCTAGAGGGGAAGAGGAATTGTCCATGTGGATATTCAAATCTCCAAGAAAAATAGTTTTCACAGGTTTGATTATGGACAGACCAACCTTGAAGTGCCCCAACAGCTTCCTCCATGGAAGACGTGCCGGTATTGAGAAGGTCAGAAAAGTATTCCTTCCACCTCCCGACGACATCACTGGTTGAGGTCAACAGCACCCTACCTTCACTGAATACAGTTTTAGTAGTAAAGTGCTGCTTTCCCCTCCTCAGCCACCTGATGATTTGCCAGCATCTCCTCTGAACCGACCAAGAGTCTTTATTTAAGGCCTCACCAAACTCCTCCCACATCCAAGCTTTTGCCTCAGCAACAGCCAAGGCTGCAGGCGGTTTGGCCCTCCATTACTCCTCAGCTGCCTCCGGAGTCCCACTAGCCAACAAGGACCAATAGGACTCCTTCAGCTTGACAATCTCCCTAACCTGGGGGTGTCCCTCACCGAGTTCGAGGATGGCCACCGCAAGAAGCACAGACAACCTTGCAGCCACAACTCAAGGCAGCCACCTCAACAACTGAGGCGGGGAACATGGCCCACTCAGACTCAGTGTTCCCTGCCTCAGCTGGGAAACTGTTTGGGGGAAAAAAATCTTTTTTAAATATTTTAAAGTATTTTTCTTTATTCTCATAAAAAGTATATGAGATTTAAAAAAGTGTGTTTTGCTACCAGGAGCAGCATCTGTGTTACTCGTCAGTTGAAACCTCACTATTATTCAAATATTTTCAATTAACTCTTATTGATCCTACTGGATCTTTTTAAAGTAATATTTCATTCATCTGAGAATCACACTTAGATTTTCACTGATTCTGTTTTTAAATATGTAAAAAAAAATGTAATGACAGTCAATCTGAAAAAGTAAGCAAGACAACATTCCTGTTGGGTTTGAGTTGTATACTGTATGTATAAATGAGGTAACTACATAGGAAGTTCCCTTTCAGTTGGTCTCTCGGTGCAACATACTTGCTATGGGAATTGTGCCACTGCGCGATTACCTGAAGGAATATACTCACGCCTTTACGGCTAGGGGCGTCACCAGAGGCAGCCCTCTGGGTACTTAAGCGGCCTGCGCCCCTCCATCTTTCTCTTTTTTGCCCTTCACCTCGCTTAACACCTGAACTTCGTGGGACTTCTCTGTTGTCGCATCGCTCGACTGAGGTGAGCTTGCTCCCTACACTGAGTGTACAGAGAAATTTTCTTGCGTATTGCTGGGCTGACGAAAGCTGGTCCAGCTTTTTTCTACTCACCTTCGAAGTTTTCTTCTTTCCGCAGCTTTTCGCTCGACGGCGCTAACTGCGTCACAACCTCCTGCTAGCCATTAGCAGGCTAACCGGCGAAAGTAAGACGACGGAGAAGACGGCTTCAAAAAAAAGAAAACTGAAAGTTCATGTTCCCTGAAGGAAGGGAACGAGGTGTAATGTACTTGCTATGGGAATTGCGCCCCGTGCGATTACCTGAAGGAATATACTCACGCCTTTACGGCTAGGGGCATCACCGCCGCGCCAGAGGCCCCGCCCTCTGGTTACTTAAGCGGTGTGCGCCCCTCCATCTTCCTCTTGAAGAGTGCACTTCACCGAGCTTTCAGCATTGAAAAGGGCCAGTTATGTTGCACCTCGTTCCCTTCCTTCAGGGAACATGAGTTATGGTGCATAACTTTCAGTTCCCTTTCAGTCATGTTCTCTCGGTGCAACATACTTGCTATGGGAACGTAATCCATTCACGCCCTTGAAATGCTCAGTAAAATGCATGCTAAGGAGAATGTCTGCCTCTGATCAGTAGGCATCCCAAGGTTACTTTCTACTGAATGTTAGAAAGAACAGCCTGAGTGACGTCACCTGCAGTAACATCCAAACTGTAATGCCTTGCAAAAGTATTCAAGGAACTCCAATTCGCAGCAGTGCAGATGTCTGCAACTGGTATACCCTTGAACAATGACCAGGAAGTGGCAAGGCCCCTAGTGGAGTGAGCGTGCACCCCAGAGGGTGCCTGCTGACCTTTACTACCGTAGGCCCTCTTAATGGCCTCAGTCACCCAGTGTGAGAGGCGTTGTTTTGATAAGGCTCTCCCGGTAGCAGGTGCTGCAAAGCAGACAAACAGTTGGTTTGTTCTTCTCCATTCGGCTGTTCTCTGCATGTAGGTGCGTAAAGCCCTCACTGGGCAGAGAGCCTGTAGCCTTTCCTTATCCTGGTTCAGGACAGAGGCAGGTGGAAAAGAGGAAAGATCAAAGTCTAGACTCCTATAGTTCAGGGTCCAGACCTTGGGGGTGTATGCGGGATTAGGCCTCAGTGTGACCTTTGACCCGTCTGGGGCGAATCTGGTACACATTGGATGCACAGATAATGCGTGGAGGTCACCCACGCGTTTCGCCGAGCAAAGTGCCAGGAGTAAGGCCGTTTTATAAGATAGTATATCTATCGTAGTCTCACTCAATGGCTCGAATGGGGGGTCGCATAGAGCCCCCAAAACCAAACCGAGGTCCCAACCAGGAGTCAGGATCCTGCTGGGTGGTTTAGATCGAAGGACACCCTTCATAAATCTTATTATGATTGGGTGTGCTCCAGGTGTCCTGTTTCCCCAGCCTTCATGACAAGCAGAAATAGCTGAAAGGAAGACTTTAATCGTTGAATGAGAACAACCCTTCTCCAAGAGATCCTGAAGGAAGGTCAAGATTTGGACCAGGTTGCATGCATAAGAAACAATATTTCTTTCTAAGCACCAGGCCTCAAAGATACGCCATTTTTGGGCATATAAAGATTGTGTTGACCCTGCACAAGCATTTTGTATGGTTAACACTACGTTTTTGAGCAGGCCTGTCGCCATCAGCCTGTTTCTTTAAGCCGACAGACTGAGACTTCTGGCAGTTTTTGGCCTGGGTGGCCGCAGCGCCTCCTCTGGTGAACCAGAGGCCAACAGCCCCTGGTTGTCCACAAAGTTTGGGAGAAGGCCGCTTGTCCCTGAGTTGTCCTGATCAGGGATAATTGAGGACGGGTACAACCTGTCAACTCCATTAGACAGTTTTGGAGGAGAATTATTCTTATCCTCCTCCAAATTATGGGGCTGCAGACCACGTAGGCGAGCAGACCTCCTTACTCCAGTCCTTCTAGTGGAGTGGCCTTGACCATTGGCCCTTGGCTTCGATGAAGCTTTGGTGCCAGGCAAACTGGCCGGATCCCGAATAAATTTTAAAGACAGTTTTGGATCACCACGTAGAGGCAGGTCACGTGCTGCCTGACTGTTGCATGAATTTTGCGTGTCCCTCGTTAATAACAAAGGAGCATTCGTCACACAAAAATGTGGGGGGGGTTCCTTTCAGTCTTGGTGATAAAGAGTGCAGTTCCCCTCGAACAACAGGAAGGGGAATCTGATTATGTTCAGACTTGTTTTTGTTTGCAGCCAGCTGAACACAACTTCCTTGAAGGTGTGAAGCTTTAAGCTGCATGAAGGTGCCTGAAGCAGCCCCCCCGTCAAGAGACGTTGTCGACTCGGCTCCTTGAGCTGCAGCCACGTCACGTGCCCATCTGTTTGGTGTATTGGCTATCTCGCCATTGATAATGGGGCGAGAGCCTACACACGTGACCCTCCCCACCTAGTTTACAGGTTTGCCTGCCCACGTGGTACGGGAACCTGACCTCTTGAGTCCAGTCTCCCCTTGTAAAAGACTACGAGGAGTGACTGACATGTGTGCGCGTACCAAACATGACTCGAACTTTGCATGTGTAAACAAAACAAACACTGTTTCAGACATGTACAAAAATAAAAGTACCAAACCACAGACTGCCCTGGTTCTTGACTCGAGTCTCATTTTTACAAACAAACCATATGGTCAAACTATGAACCACAGCAAGATACACGAGTTCTGCCAAGGACGGTAAGATCTCGCAATATCTTCTGTCGGGCCGACCAGCCTGCTCAGAGGAGTGCAAGAGGGGTCAAAGGTCACCCCTCTGGCGCTAAAACACAACGAGCAGCAATTCAACATGCCCTCCAGGCTCAGCGCGCATGCGCAGGCCTGGAAGGCGTGTTTACCAAATGAGTGGGACATGACAACGATACGTCATGGGCTCAAGTTGCAGTTCTCAAAGAGACTGCCCCGCTTCACAGGGGTGCTACAATCTAAAATTAACCCTAAACGTGCAATCATCTGTGAGGCTCCATCCTCTTGGTTGTTCCTTTTCTTTGTTGCATTTATGATTGATTTTTATCTTGATTTTATTTTTCATTGTAGCACTTTGAGATCTGTTTGATGTAAAGTGCGTTATAAATAAAAGTTATTATTATTATTATTATTATTATTATTAAACGTGCACACGTACTGAGGGAGGAAGTCTCAACAATGCTGCAAAAGGGAGTGATTAGCTTGGTCTCAGGACGCAAGCTACGCTCTGGCCACTACAGCAAATACTTCCTGGTGCCCAAAAAGGATCATTCCCTGAGACCAATTCTGGATCTCAGGACTCTCAACAAGAGGATTAAAACATTTAAGTTCAAGATGCTTACACTACGGCAAGTCCTCCAGTCAGTGAGACCTGGAGACTACGCGTGTATAGTGGATTTGAAAGATGCTTATTTCCATATAGGTGTATGGAGGAAAAACAGGAAGTTCCTCCGCTTTGCCTTTCGAAGGTAACGCTTATGAATTCAAAGCTTTACCCTTTGGTTTAAAGACTGCTCCGCGCACATTTACCAAATGTCTGGATGCAGCCCTGACCCCTCTTAGGAATCAAGGACTCAGGGTCATGAATTACCTGGATGACCTGCTGATTCTAGCTGAAAGTAGAAAGCAGGCCCAGTCACACTCCTATAGGGTGATTCTTCACCTGGAGTCTCTTGGTTTTGTCATAAACCTACAAAAAAGCGATTTGACTCCATCGCGGGTTACCGTATTTTTGGGAGTACAGATCGACACCATTCAGTAGAGAACATGGCTCTCGAAGGAACGAGTTTCCTCCATCCGCCGTTGCCTGGAAATTTTTTAACTGGACCAACGGGTCCCTGTGAAAACCTGCCAACACCTCTTAGGCCTCTTGGCAACAGCCATTCCCTGTGTGCCACACGCATTACTGAAAATGTGGCCCATACAAGTATGGCTAAACCAACGAATACAACCCGACATGCCTAATCAGGCAGAGAAGGTTAGGATAGACCCAGAGTGCCTGGAGGCCCTGGAATCCTGGAGAGACTTGTCCGTTTTCAAGGAAGGGGTCTCATTGGGAAAGGTGTCATCTCGTGTGGTCATCACGACGGACACCTCAAAAACTGGATGGGGACGATCTGTAGAAATCAGAAAACCCGCAGCCTTTGGAATGAATAGGAAGCAAGATTGCATATCAACTTCCTAGAGTTGTTGGCCGTATTCCTGTCTCTAAAATATTTCTTCAATAAAGGTCTGATTGCTGGACAACACATCCTGGTGAAATCAGATAACAGGACCACAGTGTCCTTCATCAACAGAGAGGGAGGGACAAGGTCTCGGGCCCTCTTAGATTGGCACAGAGGATGCTCACATGGTATGCTCCAAGAATCTTGTCACTTAGGGCAACTCATGTCCTCGGTGAACTAAATCATGGGATGGACGCCCTTTCAAGAGGACCCCTTTTGGCGTCGGAATGGAGTCTGAATCCACGAATTGTGGAGCAGATCTGGTCACGATTTGGGAAGACCTCTGTGGACCTGTTCACCTGTAGGGCTAGCTCACACTGTGACCTCTACTTTTCCTTGAGGGAAGCAGACGCTCCATTGGGTATGGATGCTCTGGCACATGATTGGCCTGCAAGTGTAGCCGGACGGGTGTGGATGAAAATAAGGAACTTTATAGTTTAAAAAAATAAATAATCTATTTTGAATAAAAAAATGAATTGAGTTAAAAACTTTACTAAAAGTTACCCTTAGGCACATAGACCCGTTTGCAGAGGAGGCTTGGACAGATTCACACACTGGCACCAATTAAATTGCACAATTGTTTAATTATTAAATAATGCTAAGTCTAAAATATTCACAGTTTAAAAGGCAGCAATAGCTCCAGTCAATAAAAGTGCAATTCATACAGTATTTCTAAAACAGGAAGGAACTCATACACACACACACACACACACATACACACACACACACACACACACACCAAAACAAGACGACTGTCACCGCCTGAAGAGATCCTTTTATCGATCAGTCCAAAGTCCACCCTGGTGAAATCCGCTGCACCCCCAAAGACGTCACTCCAACCGACGCCTGTGTGAGAGGTTGAGCTGGCCAGTCGGCTTCAGCTCGGCCCGCAGGACGCGTGACGTAGCCCACGCCGCGCCGTCCAGACAGCGGGCCCCAAACAGTCCCAGGACCAGCCGGCAGGCGAGGGACGACCCGGATGGGGAGCAGAACCAGTCGGGACAGTCCAGACCGCCGCAGACACACGGCCACGGACAACCAGGAAGTAGACGTCGCCACGGACAACAGGAAGTAGACGTAGCAAAGGACAAACAGCAGGGACTAAAACAATAAATATTTGGAATTAAAATCTACAAAAGTATAAAATAGAAAGATACACTGGCGCTTACTCACCACCAAGCTCCTCCTCTAACAAGAGAGGGAAGCAGAAAGCTTGCAACGGTGGTCGCTAAACCAATCCATAGCGACTAAAAACACCTGATTACGCCAGCGCGTGACACAGCCAGCTACTGCCGCCGGAAGGCGGATGACGTGTGTCTAACCCTGAGGACTTGGCCCGTTTTATACCGGAAGCCAGCCCCAGACACACCAATCACGTCGCAGCACCTGTGGTGCTTTTAATGACTGCAGGTCATCCTGCCACATTCACCCCCGCAAACTGAATCGACGTCCCGTCGATTACCCAGCTTGCCAGGGTCGAAATCCAACGGACCTGGTACTCCAAACTTCGAGAGCCACTCCGTAACCAGCGCCACAGTAGAGGCATGCTGGTCCAGTTGGAGTGGCCAATGTGTATTCGGAAAGTACCACTCCACACCCAGGATCTGCACCACAGTAGAGGTACGCTGATCTCTATTTAAAAAATAATTTACAAGCTTAAAAAACAGGTGAACCGCTGCTGTTTGTCCTTTTCACACGCATACACATAATAAAAACAAAATATTTCCTGCTATATCACAATACAAAAATACAAACACAGTGTAGTAAAAGAGTCCCAGCCTCAAATTGCAAAAACTACCAAACAACGCCAAATGTAGCCGGACGGGTGTGGATGAAAATAAGGAACTTTATAGTTTAAAAAAATAAATAATCTATTTTGAATAAAAAAATGAATTTAGTTAAAAACTTTACTAAAAGTTACCCTTAGGCACATAGACCCGTTTGCAGAGGAGGCTTGGACAGATTCACACACTGGCACCAATTAAATTGCACAATTGTTTAATTATTAAATAATGCTAAGTCTAAAATATTCACAGTTTAAAAGGCAGCAATAGCTCCAGTCAATAAAAGTGCAATTCATACAGTATTTCTAAAACAGGAAGGAACTCATACACACACACACACACACACATACACACACACACACACACACACACCAAAACAAGACGACTGTCACCGCCTGAAGAGATCCTTTTATCGATCAGTCCAAAGTCCACCCTGGTGAAATCCGCTGCACCCCCAAAGACGTCACTCCAACCGACGCCTGTGTGAGAGGTTGAGCTGGCCAGTCGGCTTCAGCTCGGCCCGCAGGACGCGTGACGTAGCCCACGCCGCGCCGTCCAGACAGCGGGCCCCAAACAGTCCCAGGACCAGCCGGCAGGCGAGGGACGACCCGGATGGGGAGCAGAACCAGTCGGGACAGTCCAGACCGCCGCAGACACACGGCCACGGACAACCAGGAAGTAGACGTCGCCACGGACAACAGGAAGTAGACGTAGCAGAGGACAAACAGCAGGGACTAAAACAATAAATATTTGGAATTAAAATCTACAAAAGTATAAAATAGAAAGATACACTGGCGCTTACTCACCACCAAGCTCCTCCTCTAACAAGAGAGGGAAGCAGAAAGCTTGCAACGGTGGTCGCTAAACCAATCCATAGCGACTAAAAACACCTGATTACGCCAGCGCGTGACACAGCCAGCTACTGCCGCCGGAAGGCGGATGACGTGTGTCTAACCCTGAGGACTTGGCCCGTTTTATACCGGAAGCCAGCCCCAGACACACCAATCACGTCGCAGCACCTGTGGTGCTTTTAATGACTGCAGGTCATCCTGCCACACAAGGGTGCTCTACTATGCCTTTCCACCTGTCCCTCTGATCGGGGCGACATTGGAACGGGTACGTCAGGGAGCTCTCTCCTTGATTCTCATAGCCCCAAGGTGGCCACAGAAGACGTGGTTCCCAGAGCTGATTTCAATGCTATCTGGGATACCATGGCAATTGCCTTCTCACAGGGACCTACTGACTCAGGCGCATGGGCAGCTTCTACACCCACGTCCAGAGTTGTGGCAACTTTCAGCCTGGCCTCTGAAGGGATCTGGCTGAGAGCCTAAGGCTTTGGTTGCTTTGTCCCAAAACAAAGAACAAAGTTAACAAGGACTTGAGAGGTTACCCTGTGCTTGGCTTGGGTTTCTACCTCTACATCGGTCACCCAATTTCTTGTGACATGGTGGGTCCATGTTTTCCTCCTGTTTTCTCAGGATGTTCCATTGGGAAAAGGCGGATGATAAGTGTTCACACTGATGGAGCACGCTTAAAGTGTATCTTTCACTTTAAACACATGTTGTTGCCTTTTCAACCTAACATGTCTAAAACTCCAATTTTCATCAAAAATACGGATCATATCTCAAAATAAAATGTGCTACTACTACCTTTTTTGTCTTCCCTCGCTACTCTGTCTAAAAATAGTGCTCTCAGCGGTAAACCGGAAGTGACATCACAGGAGGGGAACGTTTGTGCTTTAGCTAAGAAAGATATGGGATTGCACCAGGAGGAGGCGACAGATTACAAAGTTGTTTTGACATAAGTATGTCATCTCTGACTATTACATCAAATATCTAGCCAAATAACTTCTAGATATATACTACCTAAAGCTAAAAATGGTTTATATTACATATAGCCTAAATATAGAGATACAGCATTAATTACACCACTGATGGATTTAACTACTTTAGCCTTAGCTCCCTAAACAATTACTTTTTCCATCCTAAACCACTCATTGGATATTTTTCCTGCTTTCAGAGTGTAATTATACAGGGCTTTTTTACTAAACGATTGCCTGTATAGCACATTTGAGATGAAATTCGATTTTTTATTAATTTTTTAAGACATGCAAAACGGTCGCGCTAGCATAAAATTAGCATCGGTTTTACTTCCATCTAAAGTCATTCATATCTCCTAAACCACTCATTGGATATTTTTCCTGCTTTCAGAGTGTAATTATACAGGGCTTTTTTACTAAACGATTGCCTGTATAGCACATTTGAGATGAAATTCGATTTTTTATTAATTTTTTAAGACATGCAAAACGGTCGCGCTAGCATAAAATTAGCATCGGTTTTACTTCCATCTAAAGTCATTCATATCTCCTAAACCACTCATTGGATATTTTTCCTGCTTTCAGAGTGTAATTATACATGGCTTTTTTACTAAACGATTGCCTGTATAGCACATTTGAGATGAAATTCGATTTTTTATTAATTTTTTAAGACATGCAAAACGGTCGCGCTAGCATAAAATTAGCATCGGTTTTACTTCCATCTAAAGTCATTCATATCTCCTAAACCACTCATTGGATATTTTTCCTGCTTTCAGAGTGTAATTATACAGGGCTTTTTTACTAAACGATTGCCTGTATAGCACATTTGAGATGAAATTCGATTTTTTATTAATTTTTTAAGACATGCAAAACGGTCGCGCTAGCATAAAATTAGCATCGGTTTTACTTCCATCTAAAGTCATTCATATCTCCTAAACCACTCATTGGATATTTTTCCTGCTTTCAGAGTGTAATTATACATGGCTTTTTTACTAAACGATTGCCTGTATAGCACATTTGAGATGAAATTCGATTTTTTATTAATTTTTTAAGACATGCAAAACGGTCGCGCTAGCATAAAATTAGCATCGGTTTTACTTCCATCTAAAGTCATTCATATCTCCTAAACCACTCATTGGATATTTTTCCTGCTTTCAGAGTGTAATTATACATGGCTTTTTTACTAAACGATTGCCTGTATAGCACATTTGAGATGAAATTCGATTTTTTATTAATTTTTTAAGACATGCAAAACGGTCGCGCTAGCTTAAAATTAGCATCGTATTTTGTTCCATCTAAAGTCACTTATATCTCCTAAACCACTCGGTGGATATTTTTTCTGCATTCAGAGTGTAATTATACAGGGCTTTTTTACTAAACGATTGCCTGTATAGCACATTTGAGATGAAATTCGATTTTTTATTAATTTTTGAAGACGCAACCGGGTGGACCTAGCTGCGGTTTAGCTCTGTATATTTTGGAATTTATAGCTCCTAACCTAAACCACTTTCAATCAAAAGATTAATAAATTATATTCATGTCCTTACTTCTGAAGTCAATCCTGTATTCGTTCAGGTCGCTGTCGATGTAATCCTCCTTGACAAATGCTGTCAAATCACAGAGTTGGTCATGACGCTTCTGTTGGTGAAATCCTGCCTTTTCATCTGGACAAACCTCACACAAGCTCTGAAAGCTGGGTTTTTTTGGTGCAGGAAATCGATGTCCAGACAAACTGGAGTTCGAACAACCCCCGCACACACAAATATTAACCATTATGACCATTATTGGACCTTTTTCACTTCAATACAACTCAATACAAAACAACAACTTCCGACTATGACGCCCCCTCTACTTTCGTCACTGTCACGTGACTCCAAAACCGCGCGTTTTTTTTAGGCTCAGTTTTTTCCCCCTGATTTGTGTCTGTAAGGCTATTGGTATTAATTTGGAAAGCAGGGAGGATTATCAAAATTACTTATTACCTCTAAATATTATGTTTCTGCCCAAAAAACTAACATGAAACATACACTTTAAACTGTCTCTAGTTGGTGTATACATATATATGCCTAGTGGAAACATCATGTTGGTGTTTCTTGCATTTGGCATTTTTTCCTCTTATTATGTGCCTTCTGCATTCCCTGCAGACGGTAGCTGAGGGATGCCTGTCCTTTAGGACGGATGTTCTCACTTGTACTTTGCTGAGCATTTCAAGGGCGTGAATGGATTACGTTCCCATAGCAAGTATGTTGCACCGAGAGACCAACTGAAAGGGAACTGAAAGTTATGCACCATAACTCATGTTCCCTGAAGGAAGGGAACGAGGTGCAACATATCTGGCCCTTTCAATGCTGAAAGCTCGGTGAAGTGCAATTTTGGAGAAAGATGGAGGGGCGCAGGCCGCTTAAGTACCCAGAGGGCGGGGCCTCTGGCGCGGCGGTGACGCCCTAGCCATAAAGGCGTGAGTGTATTCCTTCAGGTAATTGCGCGGGGGCACAATTCCCATAGCAAGTATGTTGCACCTTGTTCCCTTCCTTCAGGGAACATGAGTTATGGTGCATAACTTTCAGATTTCTGTTACTTTATTTAAATGAAGCACGTAAAGTCGAATGAATCTCCCCTCTGAGTGCATGAATAATGATTACAAACATAAATTTAAAACAAATTGCATTGACAGAACAGAGATGTCGCTGAAGCTGCCTTCATGGTAAGGTTTGTTTCAGTTCATATACAAAACTAATTTCTTATAGAAAAGCAGATGCTGTCAGTTCATGTCAAATCAATCAAATTATACTGCAAATAAATGGTTCCTGCCAAACAGGACAAAAAACACAAACACGCTCCCAACAACAAAAATGTATACAATTTACAACAACTAGATAAGACATGTACATAAAATGTAACAGTGATGCAAAATAAAAACATAATAACAAAGTCAAAGTGTGAATTTAAATATTAATAGTTTTGAACATAAAGCTGTCAATCAAACGTCTCTGTATGGGAGATTGGAGTTTCATGTGAATTCCATTTCAGGTTTATGGGAGGTTTGTTGTCTCTTCTGGGTAATAAACTATGAGAAAATATTTTGTGTTAATATAAAAAGCCTAAAGACATCATTTGTTTGGTCACTGAAATGACATTGAACAGCCGATGTCATTCAAATCCAGCACAATGTGGAGTCACAACAATCATCATTATGTTTTCTGTCTGCCGTTCCTCTCAGAGGCTCTGCTGTGAATCACAATTTTCTGTCTCTCTTGTCGCTCTTGTATCATACATAGGTTGCAATGTGCACAGAAAGTGGGAGGAGTTTGTGATGAATGGCTCTCTGCATGTTATTAAAACAGTGTTTTCCTTCCTGACTGCTGCAGCGCTGGTCCTGATGGGTCGATGCTGAAGCCTCTGCAGGCAGACTGTTTACACAGGATGCATGTTACTGTGGCTTGAGGTTCCTAATTATCCCTCCTTATTTCCACTCTGGGCCTTCAGTGCCCTCACAGTGCTGAACTGAATGAGGAGAGAACAGGGATGAAAGCACGTTCCTCGATTTCACACAGTAAATGTTGATGTTTAAAGTGTAAATCCTGCTGCAAGTCAGAGGGCAACTCTAAAAAATATTTCTGTTTTTGCAAAAATGTATAAAATCTAGACCAATAAAACCAAATATGACTGAACGCATTTGTAAAGGCCGCCAAGAAGTCAGAGTCTCTTTCCAAAGTAACTAAAATAATGAGACTACCTCATTTTCATCTATCAACTACTGAAGACTCCTGTAGCTGTATGGTCCTCATGTTAAGTTTTAGGGATGACGGTTGAGAAGCAGAAGTGATGACATGTCTTCCTCAGTGTGTGAGTAACTCAGACAGCACTAGATGGTGGGGCAGAGCTGTGGCCTTCCTGGCACACTCAATCAGTTTTCACATGGGAAGCCTGTCACTGCAGCCACTGGTTGAAACTCATGGGAATACAGGGAGACACAGGAAACCACAATGTGAACAGAAGCTGTTTAAATGGCCTTGTGCATGCACATGCTTGGATAAGCCTCTGGGCAAGTGGTCAGACAGTCCTGGGTCATGGACCAGGGTTGTAAACAAATTTCAAAATAAAGCACAAACTCCCTGCAGATAAAATCATGCTACAGCTTCATGGTCCGTTTGTATCGGCTGCCATATGAGTTTAATCTGCTCCTGTAATTTTTACTGACTTTGTTGTCAAAGTAAACATGTCTGAGTACAGTTGGAGACTTATTTCCTCTTGCATCATGTTCAGTGTGCAGTACACCTCACACTTGAAAGATTTTTGTCCCCCGCCACTGAACGAAAAGGGGGAACTGGAAATGCCCTCCGTCCAGTCATGCATGTTGCGAGTTGGATAATTTGAAAAATAAGTGAGATACAGCTTCCTTGTTGGTGTGTGGCTACATTTACACATACGAAAAGGTCACGATCAAAAATTGGGTTGCCATGTCAAAATCCAAGATGACCACCACTAATTAAATGTATTATATGCATCATGCTTTATAGCTTTTATATTGCCTAAAAGTGTAGTTTCCTCAAATAATTGGGGTGGCTGGTGGTGAAAATTATTCTATGGCGGCCAAGGCCACCAATGGCCTCCCACTGGCTTCGCTATTGCACCTGCTTGTGGATAAAATTACTCTCCGGTCGCAAGGATCCATCACTAATATACAGTGCAACTCCTATCCACCTGAATATCTTGCACCAAAAACATTGTTTACTCAAACTCCCTTTTCAATTATAGACCAGAAGAACACTCTAAAATTACAAACATCCACTCTTCAAATTCCTAACCTTCTATATACAGCAGTAAAGTTGTGCTGAGATTTATTCCTGCTTTGAGCAGGAAGAGATTCTGAGAAATCTGAACCCCATTTGCTCCATCCTTATTTTTGTTTAAAAAAAATCTGTTTCATGTCTTGAACACTGCAGCTGCTTAACAAACTTAAGTATTTCTTTACTTTGGGGCCAGATGCTATTCCAAGACCCTTTGCTCCCCAGGGAAACAGACCTTGTGTATTTGTTGAGTCTGTCTCTTTTTTTTTTCTTCTGCAGCAATCAGGACGATTTGTGGTCTATCAAACATGTACATTTGTAAATAGTGGTTTTACTCACAGAGAGCGAGAACACCAAAATAATACGTCCCAAATCCCACATGATGACAGCTTGTTATGAAATTGCTGAAAGGCAATAGAGATAAGAGCTTCTTCTGAAGCACCAAGGCCAAAAGTCTTTGCAGATTTGCATCAAGCTGTCTGATGTCTATCACATCTCTGAGACAAGCCAAGGAGGGAAACTTAAACAACAAGCTGCAATGGACCTGCTGCATTCAGTCCAGCAGAGCAGCTAAAGGGGCTCACAAATACACTTAAGTCCAACTATTGACAGGGGAAACTGACAGGGGAAATATTGCAGGGGAACTCGCAGCGGTCTTCACGGACATCTTTAACATCTCACTGAGCCAGGCCATCGTCCCCACCTGTTTCAAAGCCACCACCATCATCCCTGTCCCAAAGAAGGCAACGCCCGCATGCCTCAATGACTATCGCCCAGTAGCACTCACCCCCATCCTGATGAAGTGCTTTGAACGGCTAGTCATGAAAAGCATCACATCTGTCCTCCCTGACTCCCTGGATCCCTTCCAATTTGCATACCGACCTAATCGCTCAACCGACGATGCCATCTCCTCTGCCCTTCACACAGCTCTCACACATCTGGACACGAAGGACTCCTATGTTAGAATGTTGTTCATCGACTTCAGCTCGGCATTTAACACCATCATCCCCCAACAGCTCATCCATAAACTGGACAGTCTGGGGCTGAACACCTCAATGTGTAACTGGCTGCTAGACTTCCTGACCGGGAGACCACAGACAGTACGGATCGGGAGTAACACATCTAGCACCATCACATTGAACACAGGGGCCCCACAAGGATGTGTGCTGAGCCCCCTTCTATTCACCCTGCTAACACACGACTGCACACCATCGTACAGCTCCAACCACTTCATCAAGTTTGCGGACGACACAACAGTGGTAGGTCTCATCAGCAACAACGATGAGACGGACTACAGGAACGAGGTGAGCCGCCTGGCCTTGTGGTGCGGACACAACAATCTCACTCTCAACGTGGAGAAGACAAAGGAGATTGTTGTGGACTTCAGGAAGAGGGATGCCCAACATCCCCCTCTGACCATCAACAGCACCGCAGTGGAGAGAGTAGACAGCACCAAGTTCCTGGGAGTGCACGTCTCAAAGGACCTGTCCTGGAGCAGGAACACTGCAGCACTGGCAAAGAAGGCTCACCAGCGTCTCTACTTTCTCCGCAAGCTGAAAAGGGCTGGAGCTTCAACCCCCATCATGAGCACCTTCTACAGAGGTGCCATAGAAAGTGTCCTGACCAGCTGCATCACTGTGTGGTTTGGTGCATGTACTGCATCCTGCCGCAAGAGCCTCCAGCGCATTGTGAGAGCAGCTGAGAAGATCGTGGGCACCTCCTTGCCCTCACTGCAGGACTTACACAGCAAACGCCTCACTCGGAAAGCCCACCGCATGGCAGGTGATCCCACACACCCACTACACAGCTGCTTCAGACTGCTGCCATCAGGAAGGAGACTGAGGAGTCTCCAGGCTCGAACCAGCAGACTGAGAGACAGCTCTGTTCATCAGGCAGTCAGAATGCTAAACACTCTGCCTGCTCTGCCTCCCCTCCCATTTGAACTGCCTTAACACTAAAACTTTCTCACATACTATCACTCAACACAAAGTTTTTAACACTAGACTCTGTGTCACCAAACGGGTTTTCACTAAACTCTCGGTCATGTGCTCATACAGTTTGCACTACTTCTCATACTTGCACTAATGTCTGTATTACATCACTGCCTATAATCATAATACTGTTTACATTCTCTGTTTACATTTATTAATACTGTTTACTTTTATTACTACTGCTTACATGTAATTACTACTGTTTACATTTATTTACACTACTCTAATATCTACACCACTGCTGGTACATATACAGTGTGCTCTGAACGGTCTTATTTAGGGATGCCCAATGTGCCTTACTGCATATGCCACTTTTTGCCTCTACAACAACATCAACTACTACCTCATACATATACTGTGTACATTGACTCATACGCTGCTTTGCCACTTTGCAAATGTCAATGCTAGAAACCTTTAGTTTATTTTAGTTATACTTTTTATACTCTTTTTTTATACCACTAAAAAAAACTCAGGACAGTGTTAGTTTTACTATTTTATGCTTATGTCTATTATTATATGTTTCAGTGTTTCAATGTTTAGATGTTTACTGTTGCACCGAGGGACTGAGAGAAACGCAATTTCGGTCCTGTGTATGTCCTGCACTGTACATATTGCAGATCTGACAATAAAGTTGACTTTGACTTTGACTTTGACTTGATTTTGATCTAAAACAGAGACAAATGGCAGATTGACAGTAATTATGAAGATACTTTTTTAAACAATCATATAAACAAGTTTTAATGTGTGCATTGAAATGATGTATCATATTCCAGGGGCGATTCTAGAATCTGACCTTTAGGGGTGCTCAGCCCCTAGTGCTGACAATGGCTCTTGGCTTAAATAACATG
>JBBPBX010018049.1:0-29990 GCA_038048925.1 Garcialebias charrua
GCATCACATCAACATCAATGTCTTAACCTTGCTGTCAATTTCACATGAGCTTTCACTCACCCTACAAATACCCTGGCACAAATGCTAACACTAAGAAGAGTTCTGTTTTTAGCCGGAAGTGGACATTTTCTAATACTGACAGAAGAGCTTGGTCCCAGGTAAGCTGAGAAATTGTGTGAGAAATGTGTAGATTTAGCTGACATTACAGTCCATCTGGTTGGCAGAGCCATTCAACCTTACACCCTTAAATATAGAATAAGATGATTTATGCTCAAAACCTTTATGGGTGACATTTTGTCAAGAGGACAGAACATTTTATTTTCAGCACCTCAGCATTCACATTGAGGGATCCCTATGGAACATCTTGTACACAATGTCATGTTGTCAATGTTGTGTTTTTCTTTTAGCCCTTGATAGATTTAAATAAATACTTATTTAAATAGAGTTGTGTTAATAACAGATGAGTAGTCTTTATTTACTTAAAGTAGAGAGCAACCAGATTTATCTCAGTTTGTGGAATCAGAGAAATGTTCTCATGGGGAACTCTCATAGCATGATCCATTCAAGAGGATATGGACCACGCTTTGAGAGTCAAGTAAAACTCAAAATCCAAATTTTAACAGTAGTTCATGCAAATGGTAAGTTGAGCGCACCTCATTAGGATTAAATGGTAAATGGAGCTTATTTATATAGCACTTTATAGCCCCCTGTGAGGAGCCCCAAAGCGCTTTACAATACCAGCCATCCACCCATTCATTCACACATTCATACACTGGTAGTGGTAGCCTGCCTTGCAAGGCGCCATCCAGACCTACCGGGAGCAACTCGGGAGCAATTAGATTACATGAAATGGTTGCTTTCATTGTTGTGATTTTCTCAACAGAACAGAAATTGTGTTGCTGCAGTAACTGCATGCTTTATGGTTGCTAAATATATGTATACCATTCCTGATAAGTTTAGTTTGTATAGTTTCTGTAGCCAACAATTTATTTCTATAAGCTGTCTTATACAATATCCTCCTACGTATCTCTTCAGGGGAAAAAAAAGTGATCTTTGCTGTTGTAATCACAATCACTTTTAATATTTGTCATTTCAAAATTACCGGTAGACTGTTCCAACTGCAAGACAAGACTGACGAGTCTCTTGCAATAGCTGGGGAAGGCTCCAAGCCCTTTCTGCAACCCTAAACAGTACAAAAGTGGGAATGTGAAATCAGTAAATGAATGACACAGATGTAACCTCTCCATTTAAATACTGGCATTTATAAGTTCAGAAATCACATTGTGTAAACCGTGTTGTGCTTTTAAATACAATGAAAAAAAGCAACTTTAAGTAGAGACCCTGTTTTTATTCATAGCATCTAATAGGCTCTGCCATGAAAATTACAAGCAGACACTTCTATTATCTTCTCTTTTAGCACACTGGTGCACTTCCAACTATATTTTATCTGGTTTACCTAAATCAAGGGGAGATTTCTTGTGAATATTGTATGGTATGTAAATGAACTAGGCTGCAGCATCACATTGAAATTAGTGTCATGAATGTGTGTGCAACATATTTTTACCCAACTTATTGTAATGGAAATGATCATGTGCCTCAGCCTGCATAAATAGAGTAAAGCTGTTCCACAGATAAATGACTGGAATGTTAATAGATAGATGTTTTACGGAAACACATTTGGGAGAGAAAGGGAACTGTATAATACCTGTAAAAAGGGTATAAGTAAAATTAGGTTGGTGGGGGGAAAAAGACAAACATTTTAATTCCAAAGCCAACAGAAGTCAAGCATCTCCAAATTGTAGCAGCTACTTTTTTCCCATACAGATGGCAGAACCATATTCATGTTGGACTGACACCTCTCCCAGTTTGTTGAGGATGGTGACCCAAAGCGGACAGAAATCAACAGCACAAAAGACAGCAAACTCTTACAATGAGATAACATACTTTAATTGATTCCTGGATAACAGAGTAACGTTGAAATCAGTTTCTCAGCAAATGCTAATTAAATGACAAGTGACAAGTGACGATTTTCTTCAAAATCACCTAATTTACATAATAATAATAATAATAATGAATTCAATTTATAATGCACTTTTCATTAATAAAAATCTCAAAGTGCTAAATTTTTTATGTGGCATTTATTACAGTAGTTTGTTTAGGATTTAAATTAGCTTTAAAAATAGTAATTATACAACAAAATACATTTCCAGTTGCTAAACTTAAGATTTTACACAAGGGGATAAAGTATTTCTCAGAATTTTGTTGACTAAACTGTACATTACTAAAACAGTAAATGTAAACAGCTATGCAGTTATGTATATAGTGAATCTTTTATTGCTGGTTAACAAATATTACTCCGACAATAGGTTAAACTGCTGAACTATGATTTTCATTAAACATTTTGAGATCCTAAGCCATTATAGACCATTGTAACTTTCTGAATGATGCTACGTTCCAACCGGCTTCCATTTCAGTGACTGATGACACAACACAGGAATGCAGTCCCCTTCCACCAGATCACACTGCACATCACCATGCTAATTGGCTTCCCCCTGAGATGCTGAAGAACTTCATGGCAAAGTGGGGAGGAACGTTTAGTGCTGACAAACATATGTTTGTTGTTATTGAAAGAATACACAGTAGTGCCTCATTAAACACAAACCCAATAGAGTATTTTGTCATTTCAGCTAACAGGAGCTGCCTGTTTGCATCATGGGTCAGGCCAAGAGGGGGTGTGCTGCCTCTCTTGGCAAAATGCTCCATCAGGAAGGCAGAAAGTAGATGGGCTTCTACCGAGCACAGTTTATAGAGAGATTTGTGGGTAGATACATTTAGTGACATAAAAAATATATCTGGATTTGGATGCTCAAAACAGTAATAACCAAACAATTCTAAATATCATGTTATTCAGCTCTATTCAATTATTGTAAGAATGTCTGATTTGGTCCAATTTCCTTTTATTTAAAATATTCAGTGCCTTTGCACGACTACGTCAGACAAATGGTGCACTAACAAAATGTCTTAGAATGAAAATAATAATAATATAGTACTTGTGCATTTATTTTGCTTTCCCATTATTTTAGCAGAACTTGACAGATGCAATATTATTTTCACCCTAAGAGGTTGTTTTACCACATTTTGCTGTGATCAGATGTAACTCTAATGATATATTTGTTGTTATTTGAGCTGAAGTTTAAGTTGATTACCTTTTTTATGCTTTGGTTCTGGATTTATTACCTGAGAAATAGAAAGATGCTGAATAAACATGAAATAATTTATTTTCAAAACAATTAAGCTGAGTATGTGGCATGATAGAGCAGTTTTTTAACAAAATAAAACACATTTATTCTGGGTGCACAACAGTCAAGATTTAAATAGTATAACTGATTTGGAAAATATTGAAAAATTATATATGCCCCAAGAAGAATTAATGCAATTGTTTGCTCTTTAAGCTTTGAGGCTTGGATTTATAAAAAAAAAAAAAAAAAAAGAAGTAAATTCTTGCTTCATGTAACAGTCAAAGTCAAA
Organism: Garcialebias charrua; assembly: GCA_038048925.1. Classification (NCBI taxonomy): domain Eukaryota; kingdom Metazoa; phylum Chordata; class Actinopteri; order Cyprinodontiformes; family Rivulidae; genus Garcialebias; species Garcialebias charrua. The sequence goes on from JBBPBX010018049.1 coordinate 3,529, forward strand.
AATGAATCATACTTTCTCTTTGTCATATTTAATGTACATTTGTGATTTTCTTTTAACAAAACATTTTTAGTTGCAATGCATGGAACGTACTTGAAAATAATTATTAAGTCTTGTCCACCAACTTGTAAGATGGCAGCCATGGCCAACATGGTTCAAACCATCCAGAGGACCTGACTTAATGTTGTTGGATTTTTTTTTTTAAACCTGGATTATTGAGCATGAACTTTGATGTTTTGAACCACTTTGGCCATGGCTGCTTTCAGACGAGTCGGTAGGGGAGAGGGTGGACTTCAGAAACCATCTTAGCACCATCAAACTGGTTGACCCACCATGTGAAGGTGCTATTTATAAGAATGAGTTTGTTGTGGCTCCTCGGACTGATGAAGTATTTTGGATGAACGACAAAACATTTCAACACAAATAAACCAGAGGACCTGACATAACTTTGTTGGATGTTTACTACCATGTTGACTTAAAATATTTGAAACATCAGTAATAGGTGGCATTAAATGGTAAATGGAGCTTATTTATATAGCGCTTTCCAGCCCCCTATGAGGGGCCCCAAAGCACTTTACAATACCAACCATCCACCCATTCATACACACATTCATACACCGGTAGCGGCAGACTGCCATGCAAGGCGCCATCCAGTCCTACCGGGAGCAACTTAGTTCATAGAAATATTTATTAGGTGCATAAAATAGCATATTTATCTTTAGACTGTCTTGAGTTGGATTGTGTTACTTTTCACTACCGTAGTGATACACCTTCATCTCTCAGAAACACTTTTTTACTGATCCTCTCAGTAAAACAGACATTAACACCATTGTATTAAATTAATTTGAATCAAGACACAAATTTAAATCAATAAGAGACTTCTTTTAATTTGTGTTAATTCAAATATATCAAATGAATAACATTGTGTTAAGTGAGCATTATTTAATTAAATGTTTGATAGTCAAAGAATCTGTGTAATTCAAACTGTTTAATTCAAGCTGAACATCCTCTTAATAAAAATGTGTAATGGTGCCCTTTTTCTCTGGAACCTGCAGTAAAGAACAGTGATACTGTTTATCTCATTTTGGTTTGAATTCAGGACAATAATCACCTCACAAGAGACTCTTTGTTTTTGTCCTAATTAATAATCAGAAGATAATCTCTGGTTTTGTTATTTTCATCAGTAGGTTTCAAATTTGATACTGTAATGACATTGTTTTAATCAGAATGACATGTCAACAGTGTTTGTTTTAAAGTGTTAAGACAGTTTTTAATCAGTTTCTATCATAAAAGCTGGCATCAAAAAACTAACACTTTTATCCTTCCTTTTCTGACATCATCTAACCTTTTGACCTCTTCCTCTGCCCCTCCTCATTCACGCCTCCTCCCGGTGCCACTGGCCATTCGACAAGTGCTCAATAACTGGGTCAAATTCCCAGTAAAAGCTCTGACTTCCTGTTTTTCTTCAGTATGCTGGGAAAGTCAAACTATAATGTTTCTCCTAAGAGCTGATTTGAACGTCGGTTAAAACGGCAATGACACGTCATCAGCTAAGGACTCATAGCATTGCTGGCTATGAATCCGACCTCGAGCTAAAAAGCTCCAGTTTTAATGAAATTTCTTCGAGGAACCTTTTATCTTGAAAAGCCAAACCAGAACTAGTAGTCGCTACTTCGGTTAGGTTGATTGCGGACCTCAAGTGAGCCGCTGTGAGATGGACACTGGAAGCCTGTAAACCTTAGCAGGACGGACGGTCCGTGCACGTAAGGCTGGGACTATTTTACCAGAGCAGAGACCGAGAATCTTCGCACAGGTAAAACGTCGATGTTCAATGCGGACGGCAGTCTAGCTGACGCCGCCGAAGAGCTGCCATGTTTTCTGGTTAAAACATTCAAGATAATTCACTCCCTCTTTCCACCTTTCCTCCTTCTCATGCTAAAACTTCTCCTTAAACTTATTCTTGCCAGAACCTTAAGAAATATTTGCCTACAGATATAAAGTAATATGTCATCTCATTACTTGTGTCTGTTGTTCCAAAATTGAATCTGTCAACAGTTAGTCTATAAGAAATTTGATCAGGACCAATCCATTATACACGTTTGATGTAATTTTATGATTCTGTTAAATAAATGATGCATCTCATGGTGAATCAACATACATTAACGTTTCATGCCTGTTACAGCTCATCTGACCACACAATTTATGTGTAAATTCCTTAAAAAGAGAGAACTCGTGAATATTTGATGATAAGGTTGTGTCAGGTTGTGCCAATTCTTACATTTGGTGTAGTGGACGGCTCAGTAAATCTGAACCCCTTCATACATACTACACTACAATATAAATTATTTCACATTTTTTAACAATAATTTAGTGTGATATGGACTTTTTAACCTTACGTTAGAAAAATATACTGTAAAGAGAAGTAATAAAAAGGACTTTGACTGCAATCAAATGTTCTGCGCAAACTGCGGCTTCAGAGACATAAACAGAGGCAATCAACCGGAGAAAGAAATATAAATGCTTCCTCATAAGACAATGCAATAAGTTGTATGTTTTTCAGACTAACCACATGTAATCACACACCAGTGTTTACTACATGCATATCAAGAACCCAAAAAGAGACAGTAGTTTTATTTATCGTTTGCTTTTGCAATGAGTTTCAGCCTACATATTCAGTCTGCAGATGTGTTCAGCCACATTTTGGTAAAAAAAATGTATGTAAACAAGTGATGAATTTAAGATGTGGTTTGAGACTTGTACTTTGTACATTCTGATTCATGTGAACATATTTGGTTCTAAATGAACACATCTTCTTAAAGTTTTAAACTACCAACGTTAAACGACCACCTCTGAAATTTGCAGGAGGCAAGTCTTGAATGTTATGCAAACTCTTTTTTTAAAAATAGGTCAACTTGGTCCTCCCTCTGATCTTTCAAATTAAAATATAATTTATTTTGCATGCTTGAAATGTGAAGTTGGAAAATACACCACTTTCTATGAAATGGGTTTTAAATTTTCATCTACATTTGGGAAGGCTGAAATAGAAAAGTATTAATACTGTGAGTGTTCCTATTATTAAAAATCTTTATTAAAAATTCAAATTCAAATATACTTTATTAATCCCAAAGGGAAATTAAATGTTGTTGTAAGTTGTTATCCTTGTTTCATTAAGGGATGTTATAAATGCTGATGGCTGTAGGCAGGAACGATCTCCTGCAAAGGTCCGTCCCACAGTGGATCTGAAAAAAATGGCTGCAGATTCCATCCGATCCATCCACCCCGACTCAGCTGGCCTCTCATTTCCCCCGGGATGCAGGATCACCTGAAGGCCAGGCCTAACTCCTCTGAGAGCGATGGTCACTCTTTCCAGCAGACTACTGAGCTCTTTGTCGCTGTGGACAGCTGGCTCTAGGTGCCGGCGGATAATCCCGGTCCTTCTGCTGTCACGAGCCACGTTTCCTGGCAGTTCCAGGATTTCAGCAGTCAGGCACTTGAGCACAGCCGGCAGGGATATGAGAATGCATACATGGCACCTCCTTTTCAACTCATTTGAAAATTTTGGGCTGTAGTTGAGATAGTATTTGAGATTTGAGATGTTTTATTTTATTTTCCCTTTTATAGATGGCCTCCCTTCTCACCTTACAGCCATCCTCTTCACACCATTAGGATTTTTTATAGGATAGAAAGAAAGGAAATATGGAAAGTAAGACTACAAAATATAATAAATATACACAAAGAAAGCACAAGGCAAATACACCCGACCGCTGTCTGTAAACCTGCAAAGAACATGACAGAACACAACAACAAAATACATATGTATAAAAGACTGAATATTCATGGCTTTGCAGTAGATTTCTATAAATATATATATATATACCTATCCCTACATAAATATATACATACATACATATACATGCATATGTATTCACATCCACATATCTACATACAATACCTGCATGTGCATCCCTGCATCTATTTGTGTGTGGTTGTGAGCATGCATAAGTGAATAAGGCTTCTCTAATAGAACATTCAATAGTGACTGTGAAGCATCAGAGATCCGACCCCCAAGACCCAAGACAGACAAAGGGGAGACCAGAGCCCAAGTCCCAAGAGGGACCCCTAGCGCGGAGCCCCCAGGGCCACCCAAACAGGACGAACCACTCACCCACCCCCCAGATCCGACCATAGGGGAGAACAAGAAGAGCCCCACCAGCGACTACACACAATGAATCATTTGAAATTTTGGGCTGTAGTTGAGATAGTATTTGAGATTTGAGATGTTAATTAGCAGAAACTGGTTGTAAAAAAAAAACATTGTTGTCATGGTTACGCATCATAACAAATGTCCAAAAGTAAAAAGGTTTCAGTAAAAATCCTTCCAGCTGCACAGCATCCGACACCAGAGATCATCCAAAAATGTGATTTATATCCAGCAAAAGATGAATTAAAGTTTCCAAAAACAAAATCTCAGAATGAATGAAACAGAGCTACTCCAACATGCAGCTACCCCGAGCGGCGCAATTCTAGAATTTAAATAGATATATAGATTTATAGTAATTATTTAATATTAGTTTTTTTTTTTTTTAGAAGTACTGAAGAATCTCTGCACTTGTAGAAAACACAATCTTGGGACAATGACATGGATACTGAAATGTTTACCAAGCAGATTTGAATAAAGAGAAAACATCCATAACAACGTATGCGTTGTTTCACCATGAACAACAGTTGATTTATGATCTTTTTACAAGAGGTCAGCTTTCTCTCCTGGCACTATTTATATTATCTGATGCAAGACAACCTTCCGGGCTGCACAATGTGAGTGCGGCCAAGCTACAGAGCATAAATATTCATGAAAAAGGTGTTTTCAAGGTAGTAAATTTTATAATTTAGCTACAGATGCAAAACCATCTAACTTTACATCTGCATGTGTATTAATCATGAACAGGCAGCTAAAGAGAGGCTCTATATGTGACCACAGAGTTACTCCTGTATGTCAGCTTATATTGACTCAAGGAAAGGTCATTGCAAAATAAGAAATACTGGTATCCAATTTATTAGACAGGCTGATTAGCTGACAGGAGGATAGTAGGAAACCGCAAGGAAAGTAAGGATTGGATGAAAAAAAAAGAATTATTGAGCATGTGATCTGATGACACGTTGCTTCCCTTCCTGCTTGTTGACCTTCAAAATGTAGTTGTAGACGAGTTTGGATCAAACCACATGGCACAAACCCCCTCCGGATAGCCTAATGATCTAGCTAATCATGTTAAGAAATGTGTTTAAATAAGCCCTTTGATTTATTCAAATATTCAGTTCACATTCCTTATTTCATCTGAAATAATGAGAGATGACGAGAGAAGGGGCCGACACAAGGAGAGAACGCTTGAGACAGTGTGAGGAAACAGCCAGAGAGAGAGAGAGAGAGAGAGAGAGAGAGAGAGAAGTGGAATGAATCAAGAGATGACAAAATGTAATTTGTCAGACTATTCAGACAACCAGTGCCTGAAATGAGAATTAACAGAGAATGGAGAGAGTGCTCTTTAATTGGACAAGGCTACTCTTGACATTTTCAAGCCAAACTTCAGTGACAGTGATGGAGGAGAATGTGTCAGAACTACAAATGATTCTCTCCACCACTGCCACTAATAAACAGATCCACAAATGTATTAAAAAAAGTTTAATAAGTCCTTCTCTTTGCCCTCTTTCCCATGTTGTGCCACATAGTGCTGGTGTCTGTGTCCTGCAATCACTGGGCGAGAGGTATGGTACACCTGGACAGGTCACCAGTCCACCACAGGGTCACATAAAGACAAACTAAACAGACAATTATACCATTCATGATCTCAGTCACATCTTGTGACTAGTTAATCACCAAATATGAAATTTCTTTGGTCTGTGGGTGGACAATTTTAAGTTCATTTTGACAAGATTCTGAGTGTTGCTTCTTATATTTGACAAAAAACAGTTTGGATAAATCTGATTGCTAATATTATAATAAATTGGAGCTATTTAGCAGCTGACACTCATCAGGCCAAACATAGAAACAGCTAATCACAAAATAAAAACAAATAAAAATAACTTTAATTGTCAAAGAAGACACCCACAAACCCAAATAAAAAAAATGTGAAAATATAAGTAGATCTGTATTTTGACCAGTGTTGGGTGTAACGCGTTACTTAGTAACGCGTTACAGTAATGACATTACATTTTTCAGTAACGTAGTAGTGTAACGCACTACCGGTACTTTGAAAATGCCTGTAATATATTACAGTTACTTTGAAAGAGGCTGATAGGTAGTTATTTTAGATTTCTTGTAAACCTGTCTGTTCTGTTTTATTTTTTTAAAACAGAAGTTTTACATTTTGATATTGTCATACCTTTTGAATGGCACATTTACATATGCATTGTGCTTGTTATGTAGCACTGCTGTTTTACTTTTTCATCAAAAATGAGTGTCAAAAAGATCTCTAATATCATTATTGAAAGATAAAAATTAATACAGGTTAAATCTCAGGTATTAGAGTAATCCAAAAGTAATGTAACTAAGTTACTTTCAGAACTGAGTAACTAAGTAGTGTAATATGTTACTTTTTTAAAAAGTAACTAGTAATGTGTAACTAATTACTTATTTTGGGTAACTACCCCAACACTGATTTTGACATGTTTGATTTGCCATTGTTTGATGTTTAAGATAATGTAATTGGAAAGTTGTGCAAAGCCAGTGCAAAAGGTTGATAAGCAGTAACCCTGTATGACTCAAGCTGAGTCATGTCCAATCTCCTCAATAAAACATGGCTCACAAAACGAAACCTGTGAGTAAAATCTAAGCCATCAATAGTAAAAGAAGCTTGGAAAGATGTTTTCTTGCTTTACACTACTCTGACTTAGGGTCCTTGTCATGCTGCAAGAGTGCTACATTCGAAACATTAATCCCTTCATGAGGAACACAGTGCTCTACAAGTAACACACAGCTACAGGCTCAAATGCACGGTGATTCAAAGATGGGTTCCAATCCATTTCTATGAAACATTCACATTGAATTTGTTACATTTTAATTCATGCTTGTGGGGAGGTGGTGAAGGTGGAAGTTGCTGTTTCAGTGTGTTTTTGCAACGGTTATTTTTAGGTGGACAGTCACACTAAACTTCTTTTTTCTCAGTTTAATAAACTGCCTCCCACTCAGATACAAAATTATCCAAGGAGCGCCTCATTTCTTAAGTGCTGGCACAAGCAACACCTCCTACCCACCACAACTTTGAACACGAAAAAATGTGTGCAGAAAATGGATGGATAAATGAATGAACGGTTGGATGCCCCTTCTGATTAGGACATACCAGAACTGTCGATTGCAGCCAGCTGGAGGATGTTTTGTCGTTTGCAGTGCTAGTTAACTGCATGTAGGTGGGAAACAAATTATCATTTTAAAACTACTAGTTTGCCATCTTAATTGAACTGAAGTATAACTCTGCTTTATAATGGAAAACCTCAGTTTGGTTTAATTTATAACAATTAAATAATAATGATAATAATAATAATAATAATAATAATAATAATAATAATAATAATAATAATAATAATAATAATAATAATAATAATAATAATAATACTCATTGAAATTAATCTTCTTCTTCTTTTGGCTTTTCCTCTTCAGGGGTTGCCACGGTGAGTCATTGTCATCCTCGTGGACTTTGACCAACAGTAACACCATTTCCACTGGCACCCATTGTCAAGAGCACCGTTGGCAGTCATTGTTAACACAGACCTCGACTGATCTGGTGTAGTGTCATTTAGATGAACTTGCATATTAGTTTATATATAAGTCAGGTCCTCTGGATGGTTTCTTTTTGTTGAAACGTTTCGTCTTTCAACCAAAAGACTTCATCAGTCTTTAACCAAAAGAAACCATCCTGAAAACCTTAATTGACTTTGTTAGTGTTTTTTTTTTCTTCATTTGGATTATTAAGAATGAATTGGGATGGACTGTGTGTAATTAATTTTGAATTAGGCTTGGGTATTTTTCTCTCTACGGTTCCCTGAGATGACAGATGTGCTGGACTATTACAATAAATATAAACCAAATTGAATATAATTTGATAAGGGCTGTTAGGTCCCTGTACGACCGGTGTCAGAGCTTGGTCCGCATTGCCGGCAGTAAGTCAGGCTCGTTTCCGGTGAGAGTTGGACTCCGCCAAGGTTGCCCTTTGTCACCGATTCTGTTCATAACTTTTATGGACAGAATTTCTAGGCGCAGCCAAGGTGTTGAGAGGATCCGTTTTGGTGACCTTAGAATCGCTTCTCTGTTTTTTGCAGATGATGTGGTCCTACTGGCTTCATCAGTTCGTGATTTACAACTTTCACTGGAGCGGTTTGCAGCCGAGTGTGATGCGGCCGGGATGAGGATCAGTTCCTCCAAATCCGAGGCCATGGTCTTGAGCCGGAAAAGGGTAGCATGCCCTCTCCGGGTCGGGGAGGAGGTCCTGCCCCAAGTGGAGGAGTTTAAGTATCTCGGGATCTTGTTCACGAATGAGGGAAAACTGGAGCGTGAGATCGATAGGCGGATAGGTGCAGCGTCCGCAGTGAAGCGGGCGCTGTACCGGTCTGTCGTGGTGAAGAGAGAGCTGAGTCAAAAGGCAAAGCTCTCAATTTACCGATCGATCTACGTTCCCACCCTCATCTATGGTCATGAGCTTTGGGTTATGACCGAAAGAACAAGATCTCGGATACAAGCGGCTGAAATGAGTTTTCTCCGCAGGGTGGCTGGACTCTCCCTTAGAGATAGGGTGAGAAGCTCAGTCATCCGGGAGGGACTCGGAGTAGAGCCGCTGCTTCTCCACATCGAGAGGAGCCAGTTGAGGTGGCTCGGGCATCTGGTTAGGATGCCTCCTGGACGCCTCCCTGGTGAGGTGTTCCGGGCATGTCCCACCGGGAGGAGACCCAGAGGAAGACCCAGGACGCGCTGGAGGGACTATGTTTCTCGGCTGGCCTGGGAACGCCTTGGGATTCCCCCGGAGGAACTGCTCCAAGTGGCTGGGGAGAGGGAAGTCTGGGCCTCCCTACTTAGGCTGCTACCCCCGCGACCCGACCCCGGATAAGCGGAAGAAGATGGATGGATGGATGGATGAATATAATTTTTAAAATTATGTGGGACAATCAGTTATGCTTTGTCACACACATAAAACAAACTGAATTTAATTTGCAAGAAGGCAAAAATGGATAAAATTATCAACAGATATTTTATCAGTTTTGCTGTAAATTCAGCATTTTATTTATCTTTCTTTTTTCCCAGGTGATCATATACACAGATCTCATTTTTAACTTGCTTTTAAAAATTCCACATGAATAAATGGATTTTTAGCAGGGATATCTGATGTAACATGATTTAATTTATGCTAATTTCCTTTGAAGGTTAAACCTAGTGAGGATATTTAGTTTTCCTCAAAGAGAACAATCATGTTCTTTCTAGAACAAAATAATATTTTGGTGCTCGAAGGGAGAATTTTTTTAAATAAGACAAATTAATAAAGCATGATCACTTCCAACTTTTAGTGGTCAAATAAACACAAAAAAAATAACTAATATTGAAAATAAATAAAAAAAACACTAAAAGATAACTAATATAAAATGAGAAAGCCAGCTTTTTTAATTTGTGCTTCAAATTGTTTATGCTGGTTTTAAGTTATTTCAATAAGCACAAAATATAACACAAAAAAACAGATCTGAATTTTGACAATATATTTGTCACAAGTGCATTAGTTTTTTTGTGTTTAATTAGCACTTATTTAAACAACTTATAACCCAAATAAGCATTTTGAAGCACAATTTAAATGTTGTTCCTGGCTTTCTCATTTTACTGTACCGGTATATTAGTTATCTTCATTCTTTTTTTAAGATTATCCTTTTATGTGTTTAGTTTGTCCAGACTTGTCTGTACTTTTAACACAGTTACCATTATACTTTTGGCAGAGTATATATAAAGCAAATACTTGTTATGTTCATGCATATTCATGTCTGTAGATGTCCATATTTAATAAGACATATTTAGCAAGCAACTAATGCAGTAGCATCTGGAGTTTTATTCTCAAACCCACAGCTTATGCAGCACAATACATAATGCACAGAGATGTCACCTCCACAATGTCATTTTTATATATTGTATTACACCTATTTGCAACAGTCCCTACACCAATTTTCCACAATCATGATTGTCTCAAATACAAAACGTTCTACTAAAACAAATCAAGAAATAAGATGCAGAAAAAAAGAGCATTAAGGTCAAATGTTTGAGTATCATGAAATTTACCTAAATTTGTTCTTAGGCCCTAATTCCACCCCCACCCAAAAAAAAAGGAATGTAAAAAACAAAACAAAACAAAAAAACAGTGCTTCTATTCTGAAACTAAAGATGTTTCACTTCCCATCCAGGAGGATTTGTCAATTCAAAAATGTCTGGAACGTGTGGATTTCCCAGCTTTATAGAATTGCACGAGTGGCCTCGCTATAGATTCATATTCAGATTAGACTGGAACTACTCGCCCGTACAATGGATGGATGTTAGGCTCATTGTTAACCTGGCTCATGAGATAGATGCTTTGGTCACATTCATGAAGGTGTGAATTGGAGAGGAGCTAACTGGGAATGAGGCCTAATGCTGCATTGTAGGTTTTGAAAAGTTGAAATCTGCCCTATTTTTTGCTGACTATTTTAGAGGCTAGTGACATCCCCCTTTCAGACCAGTCAATAGGGAGCACAACCAGTGTAACTCTTGTGCCAGTCCCAAGTCCAGGTGGTTCAAGGTGGCTTTATTGTCATTTGATCACATGTGGTACATGAGGTGGAACGAAATTGTGTACTCAAGGTTTCAGTTACACACAAAAATAGCAAAAATATAAACTATAAAAAAGAATCAGTATACAAGGATCTAAGATACAGTATATGCTAAACAGTAATTAAATAATATAATTGTCTGTCTAAGCAGATCTCACTTGTAAATGACTCTTCTAGGCTCAATGTGACTTATCTGTCTAAATAAAGGTTGAATGAATAATACATTGTATTAAACAGCAGCCTGAACATGAGTCTGTTGTGAGCAACTGTGTATGAATATAGCAGCAAATGTTAAATGGTGTAGTAAATGGTGAGTAAATGGTGAGGGTTGTGTCAGGAAGGGCATCGGACATAAGACACCTTTACCAAAACTAACATGCAAATTCATCTAAGCAACACCATACAGGATCAGTCAAGGCCCGGGTAAACAATGACTGCCACTGGTGCTGTTGACAAACACGGTGCCAGTGGAAATTGTGCTACTGTTAGTTGAAGACCATGAAGAGAGAAACGTGTCAGGAGACAGAGGGAGAAGAGGAAAGTCTGGAATGAAGGACTGAGGGTGGCAACTCTAAATGTGGGGACTATGACAAGGAAAGGTAGAGAGCTGGCTGACATGATGAGAAGAAGGTACTTGTAGATGTTTTATGTGTCCAAGGGACCAAGTGGAAGAGAAGCAAGACTTGCAGCATTGGAGCAGGTTTAAATTGTTTTAGGATAGAAAGAGAAATGGAGTAGGGGTGGTCCTGAAAGAGGAATTGGCAAAGAATGGAGTAACGGTGCAAAGAGTGTCAGATAGGGTGGTGTGCCTGAAGGTAGAAGTGAAATGTTAAATGGTGTCAGTGGTTATAAAAATAAAAATAAATGTCACATTTTGTCATCTGTGTATGTTTCCCATACAAGACGAAATTTGTCTCTGCATTTAACCCAACCACCACCAGGTGGTGCCGTGGGCAGCCATAGAAAGCGCCCGGGGAGCTGGGGAAATAGGTGTGCACTCATAGACACCCCATGCTCCACAGGTTGGATGTGATGTGGAGGAGATATTTTGGAAGGATCTGGATGAAATGATAGAGAGTATTCCCAGAGAGTAGAGAGTGGTGATCAGAGCAGGCCTGAATAGACATGTTGGGGAAGGAGACAGAGGGGATGAGGAAGTGATGGGTAGGTTTGGTGTTGTGTGATGGTGAAGATTCTCAGTCATCCAGGACATGATAAAATCAAAAAGCGTTCAATACAGAAACAACTGGACTTTATTTGTAACAGAAGACGTTTCACTCTTCATCTGAGGAGCTTTCTCATTTCAAAGAGCAGAGAGAGGAGATCAGGTTTTAAAGTCTGAGATAAGATACACACATACCTATGTAGATTGACAGGTTTGTTGTCAAGGAAAGAAACCAGGAAAGACAGATTGAGGTGGATGTTATCAAGAGAATAGAAATGACTGTATTCAACAATTAATTCCAAAAGAGGGAGGAACAAAGAGTGACCTAAAAGAGTGGAGGCAGGAGCACACAGGTAGTCTACATTCTGTATAGAAGGAGAAACCTGAGGGAGATTGGGGGACTGTAAGTTTGTGACAGGGAAAAGGATGGTCAGATGGTTGTCTGTAGAATGACTGTTGTTATGAACATAAAAAGAGTAAAATCATAAAAGAAGACCAAGTGGTGGAAGCTGAGGAAAGAAGAATGGTGTGAGAAGTTCAGTGAGGGGCTGTCAAAGGCTCTGGGTGGTAAACAAACTTCCAAATGACTGGGATACTTCAGCAACAGTAATTAGAGAGACAGGTAATAATTATAATAATATATAATAAACCCGCTCATTCTCAATCAGTTCATCTGGACAGTTTCTTTTTAGTAGAAACGTTTCACCCTCACTCCAGAGGGCTTCGTCAGTCAGAGTAGTCCAAAGCAAACTGAAGCTACCCCACCAAGTAAACAACTTAAGTGGACCAACCAGTTTGCTGTAGCCAAGATGGTTTCTGGGGGCTTGTCCCTCGTCGACTCCTCCCAGGCAGGCAGACATGTCCAAAGTGGTTCAAGACAAGAAAGTTAATTCTCAATAGTCCAGGTATCAAATCCGCTCATTCTCAATCAGTTCATCTGGACAGTTTCTTTTTAGTAGAAACGTTTCACCCTCACTCCAGAGGGCTTCGTCAGTCAGAGTAGTCCAAAGCAAACTGAAGCTACCCCACCAAGTAAACAACTTAAGTGGACCAACCAGTTTGCTGTAGCCAAGATGGTTTCTGGGGGCTTGTCCCTCGTCGACTCCTCCCAGGCAGGCAGACATGTCCAAAGTGGTTCAAGACAAGAAAGTTAATTCTCAATAGTCCAGGTAATATATAATAAACTTTATTTGTATAGCACCTTCCTACAATGCCTTGCATTGACCAAGGTGCTTAACAGGACAGAAAATATAAAAATCGGTACAATAAATCAGTGAAAATATAATAAAAGTAACAGCAATAAAAGGAGGCAATGGAAATAAAAAGCTACATACTAAAATACCAAAGTAATAAAAGTTACACACTAGCTATGTTTACATGGACATAAGTAATCGGATCAAACGGCCGAACGGATCAAAAGTGCGTCATGTAAACACCCCGGTCGGGTTATTTTTTGTGTATTCGGCGTGATCCGACCTAATTTGCGATCCGTTCGAAACGGGTGGTTTACGCCGATCCGTAGCCCGATGTGTGCGCATGTAAACACATGATCTGTTCCTTTTACCGGACTGTGGGAAACTGTCCTGACTGCGCATGTGCGCTGCGCGCACCCCATCCCTCCCTCCCTCTCCCCCCTCGTGTTTACTTCTCCGCCTGGGCTGGCTAGTGGGTAGATGCTAACGCATGGTGGGGAAGTAAAACTGGTCGGTGAGCGATGCAACATTTGTAATGGAAACGTTAAAATAGCTCAAAACTATCGAACGCCTTGACCGAACGTGTAGTTATTCAAACAAGTACATGAAAAGCTGGAGATCGCTGGAAGAGCTTAAAGCTAAGTGCTACAAAGCTAAAAACAACAACGGGACAAGTGGCTACGACCCCACCACTTTTTTATTTTACGTGTTGAACTGATGAGAGATCTGCCACTTCCAACACAGCAGGCAGCGGTGTGGATCTTATGAGGAGGAGAGGAATCTGAGGAGAGGAATCTGAGGAGAGGAAGCGAACCAGGAGCAAAGCATCCTTTGTGATAAGTTAGACTCTTCAAAACACATTAACCCTCTGTACTGTATTACCTGGAGTAATTAGAAACAACAAATATGTTAAAAAAATGTAATTATAATAAGAAATAAGAGTAGCTGTAGTGCTAGCATAGAACTACAGTATACTGTATTGTACATTAAAACTCCAACTAACCAGATAATTAACCTAACACATTTCAACATATCAGGGGTCCAGTTAAACTTTATTTTGTTTGTTTTTCAGATGATGAGTCCGGCTTTGAAGAGGCAGCAGCAGCACACAACAGACAGTGGCAGGTGATGGTGGCAGGTGGCAGGTGATGGTGGCAGGTGATGGTGGCAGGTGATGGTGGCACGTGGCAGGTGATGGTGGCAGGTGATGGTGGCAGGTGATGGTGGCAGGTGATGGTGGCAGGTGATGGTGGCAGGTGATGGTGGCACGTGGCAGGTGATGGTGGCAGGTGATGGTGGCAGGTGATGGTGGCACGTGGCAGGTGATGGTGGCAGGTGGCAGAAGATGCAAGAGTCCCACGTCTTAGGAATCCCAAGAAGTTCACACATGTGCTTTAGAACAACTCAAAACTGATTTGAAAATGTTTCAATTCTCCACAACCATGTTTCTTTGTGCACTGACAGATCTGTAAATGTATTTTTTACACAGACATTAGGATTGATAGTTTATGGTACAATTAAGATGTCCTAACTTAATACAGTCAGATGGTTTAATAAGGACTCTGAGTTTCTGCATGACTCACAGGATAAAAACACATTTGCTGTTCTATCAGGATACAGAAACATACATTTTGGAAGTAAAATCGATTATTTTGTCACCAATTTTGTTGTCCTAAATCACATGCATACATTGAAATTGTGAAAGTATGTGATGAGTTGATAAAGAAGTTACTGAATTACAGGTTACTGTAGTTTTTAAATGACCAAAGAAATTTTTTGTTATCATTACAAGATGTGATCTGTGCACATCGTCTGTTTTGTACAAACGTTTTGAACGTTTAATTTTTATGTTTTTCTGATACACCTCAAATTGCACTAAGAATGAAACTTTTTTCATTCATTCATTCAACCTTTATTTATACAGGCTAGCCTCGTTGAGTCACGGGGACTCATTTACAAGAGGGACCTGTCTCACTCACACCAAACAACCATCCACTCTCACACTCACACCTAGGGTCAATTTAGAGTCACCAATCAGCCTAACAAGCATGTTTTTTGGTCTGTGGGAGGAAACCGGAGTACCCGGAGGAAACCCACGCATGCACGGGGAGAACATGCAAACTCCACCCAGAAAGGCCCCGGACCGGGATTTGAACCGGCAACCTTCTCGCTGAGAGGCAGCAGCTCTACCAGTTGTGCCACCGTGCTGCCCTATGTTTCAAACAAGCAATT
Organism: Garcialebias charrua; assembly: GCA_038048925.1. Lineage (NCBI taxonomy): Eukaryota > Metazoa > Chordata > Actinopteri > Cyprinodontiformes > Rivulidae > Garcialebias > Garcialebias charrua. The sequence goes on from JBBPBX010018049.1 coordinate 18,940, forward strand.
TCAACTGTTTACAAGAATGTGTTAAACTGTTTGGTCCATTAAAGAGCTCAGATGTTCACTAGTATTACTTGCAGTTGTTTATTGTGATAATAATTTTATACAAATGTTAACTGCATGTGAACACAAATACATAAGTACAGTATCTTTTTAGAAGAACTCTCCACTGTGACTTCAGAAACCCGGTCATCTCTACCTCCACCTGACAGCGCCAAGGTAAACATTAAATGACTTGAGGAGTCAGACGAGGACAGTTTGCGTATCCTTTGACGAGCCAGTCCAACAGCGGGCACGATCACCAACAATGAAGAGACGGACGTCCTTTGCTTCAATGTTCCTCACAGACTGCAAAAAAGGACATGCCAATATTTAGTGTTCAACTTTTTATTTGTTTAAAGTTATGGTTCAAACAAATTTTATTTGAAAGAAAACTTTACATCTAAGTATGTCTTCTGATATACTTAGCTGTAATAGTTGTAAAATTAAATACAATATAGTAAATGTTAGCCTTACATTTTGGCAACATTTAACTATTTGTTTAAAGACATGGTTCAAACATTTTATTTTAAATAAAACTTTACAGCTAAGCATCTCTACTTTGAGATACTTCTTAGCTGTAATCGTTGTAGTAATACTAAATACAATATGTGACTGGCCGTGGCAAAACCAGGAACAAGTCTCCCCTGGGTCATTTTGAGTTATTTACAGAATCTGAAAGTGTGGGTTCTAAGCTATCCGATGATGCCAAACACATGTCGCTCAAAAAAAAAAATGAAGAAGATACAGCCATTTCAATGTTGGCAATCTGCAAATAAGATTAGGGAGAAAACAGGCTTCAAAGTTTTAGAAGAATGTCCCCATTCCAGAAGCATTACCTGGGGGTGTTAACAATTGCTGGTCATTTACATTAATTTGCGTTAACCCAACCCCCAGAACTGACTGTCAACACAGACTCTGCCTAGGAAGGTGTGCAGAATTTCAGCTTTGCTGGCAAATAGGGGTATGAATCTCTCAGTGTCTGGAGAATTGATTTGATTCCGATTTTTGGTATCACGATTCGATTCAAAATCAATTTTTCGATTCAGAAACAATTTTTGATTCAAAAATGATTTTTCTATTAAAATGGTCATAAATTTAGTTTCAGCTTTGTAACTGACAAGCTGAAAAGAATAAACAACAATGTAAACAAATGGAGCATTTATTTAAAACAATAATTTTAAACTGAGAATATTAAACAACAATGTAAACCAATGGAACATTTATTTGAAACAATAATTTTAAACTGAGAATAACAACAATGTAAACAAATGGAACATTTATTTAAAACAATAATTTTAAACTGAAAACATTAACAACAATGTAAACAAATAGAACATTTATTTAAAACAATAATTGTAGGTTCTGTACTTTATCAAAGTTTTTGAATCATTTGATATTCATACCAAAAATACAAACAAATAATACAGGAATGCATTAAATGCTGTAACTTGAATTACCAGTACTGTATTAGGTTAGCTTAGTTGCCTGGATTCCTCTAAAACAATAAAATAAAAATATAGGAACAAATAATTCATCCATCCATCATCTTTAACCACTTCTTCCTTTAAGAGTCATGGGGGTCACTGGTGTCCATGTCCAGTCATCACTGTGCGAGAGGCGTGGGACACCTGGACAGGTCTCCAGTCCATCACATACAAATAATTCAAAATATACAGACAAAAACAGACTTCAGCCTACCAAAGTGTAGTAACCTTTAACTCAAGCATTATAAGAGGGGGACAATAATACTGTCATTGCTGGTATCACTCAGCCCTCTGTGAATAGCAAACAACCATCAGGGTGCTAACGATCCATTGTTAGGCTGATGGTCCTCCTTGATCATGTGAGCAGCTGGTTTCGGCTGTCATCAGCCAACTGGTTGATCCACTGTGAGAGGGTGTTAAGACTGAGCTGAATACCAGACTTAGCTTTTTTAGATTTTTGTACCTGGATTATTGAGCATGCATCAGGGTAAAATTAAACATGTTTAAAAATTGATTTTGGAGCATTTAGAATTGATTCTGAATCGCCAGGACTAAGAATCCAGAGTCTTTGAAAAATCTATTTTTTCCTACACCCCCTACTGGCAAACTTCCTTTTGATCTTTAAAAAAATAACATTAATACAAAGAATTGTATTTTATGTTATTGTGACATGTTTTACACATTAATAATGTTGATTGTTTTGTTACAGCCCACCCCAAAAAACAAGGGTCACAACTAGTCAAGTCAAGTCAATTTTATTTATATAGCACAGTTAAAAGGGTCCCCGGTTCAAATCCCGGTCTGGGGGCCTTTCTGGGTGGAGTTTGCATGTTCTCTCCGTGCATGCGTGGGTTTTCTCCGGGTGCTCCGGTTTCCTCCCACAGTCCAAAGACATGCATGTTAGGCTGATTGGTAACTCTAAAATTGACCCTGGGTGTGAGTGAGACAGGTCCCTCTTGTAAATGAGTCCCCGTGGCTCAACGAGGCTAGCCTGTATAAATAAAGCTTGAATGAAAAAAAAAAAACAGATAAACTGTTATCAAGGTGCTTCACACACACAACATAAAAGAGGTTTAAAAATTTAATGAACAGTATCACACACCAATGGTAAAAATTATGATATTAACAGCAGTAAAAGTATAATAAAAATGGTGTTAAAGGTACAGGACAGGAATGCACTTTATAAAGTTGATGACACTGGAAAAGTTTGTATAATAGCTGAAGATGTTGAGTAAACTCAGGAGATGCTTATGTTGCATCTAGGTTAGACAGGGGGAAAACAAAATAAAATAAGGCTTTACACACACCAAGCTCCTGCACAGACTTATTTTAGATGTCACACAAGGTGTTGGTGCTGGACATGATCATCAGGGCAGAAAGGCCTTATCTTTGTTGTAAGTCTTTTTTATTAAGCTTTTGTGGGCTGGTCGGTTTCCATCCATCCATCCATCCATCCATCTATCCATCCATCCATCCATCCATCCATCCAAATAATGTATTTTAAAGAAAGAAAGATAAGATTTCTTGTTTCACCAAATATATATTAACATGAAAAATAAATTCTAAAGATAATCTTACATAAAGATAAACAAAAACATTTTAGAGCAAAATTATCTGGGAAAAACAAGGCTATTTTAATTAAACACGCTGCTCCATTCAGCTTTTTTATCATGATGACAGCCAGCTGACAGCAGCTGACAGCTGCGTGAGAACAGCTGATCCATCCCATTTTAACTGTACATTTTATCTTTTCAAACGGCCAGATGAATCTGCATAATTGGTGCACCATTATCGTGCTTTAAATGTTAGTTTCTTTGCTGCGATTTGTAAAACCTAAGCCAATCCAACGCGTGTGATTGCGCGATGCGCTGCTGGACACAGACCATGGCTGGAGACACGGAGCCGAGTGGCTCCAGTGGCTGGAGCGCATTGCGCGGTGATTACGCGTGTCTGCTTTGTCTAATGAAATAAAGATAGTGGATGGATGGATGTATTATGTATGGATGGAAACTGATTTGCTTGCGATTTGCTTGCGCACGCAGTAAAAGCTTCTTTTTTTTTTTTCTCGGGTTGGTCGGAAAAACAGCTGACAGCTCTGACGCTTTGATCGGCTTTATTTTATTATTTTCCTTGTTCCTTGTTGTGTCCACTGGGCGATCTATAGATGTTAAGTAGCCATGTGCTTCTTTCAAAGCTGCACGTTATTGGCCGAAGCCAGTAACAAAGCTCTGATACCAGCCAAACAAGTCCCGCATGTTAATCAGCTGAGAGGGTCCCCGCCCCCAGTACGCAAATCACTGCGGCTTGGTTTTACTCTGAAAACAAACGGATTTCTAACACAAAGTTTAACAGTTTAAACACTTATAAAGTGTTTTTTAAAGCATGGGATGGTTTCTTCACAACTTCAACTGGTACATTTTGCAAAAAAACGATTTTCACTAATTTCTCAGAAGTTGAAGGTTTATTGATTTTTTCTCAGTTAGAGCTGTGCCGACTTGTTCCTGGATTTGGAGTGGCTGGTCACATATAGTAAATACAGTACTATTAGCCTTACTTTTGTCAACAGATGAGCCCTGAGTGGCGCAGGACATTGGCATCATGGCAGGGCACTGCCTGGCATCGTGACACTGATGCTCCAGAAACAGGAAAACAGAGGAAGAATAGTAATTAATAACAAATACAGACAGTATCACGCAGACAGGTAGAAAAGGAAAGGACAAAAAGTTTATTAGCATACAGCGTTTTTATTATCTTACCAACAGTTGTTGTCCACGACAGCTTGGAGGACAGAGGACGTCCAGCGCTCTCATCCTGTGAATAAAAAAACTAAAAGCACGCGCTGCTTCACCTGTAGTTCAATCAGGGAGTGCAGTAAAAACTCAGTCTCCGTCATTACAATCTGGCGCGGGTCCATTTTGGACGCGTATGTTTACTTTCGTCCCGGAAGTAACTTCTTCTTCTGTGGTTTTTACGAAAGTAACTTCCTCTTCGTTTTTTTTTTTTAAGGGGAGTGTACCACTCTGCGCATGTCAGAACTTCTGATCAGAATAAAAGCCTGCTGCATGTAAACACTCGTCATGAACGGATTGTGCCCATGTAAACGGTGCTATCTAATTATGCAATCAGAGCACATTTCAATCCGGTCACAGAATTTTGCCCATGTAAACATAGCTACTGAAAGCTTTTTTGAACAAGTGGGTCTTCAGTCTGGATTTAAACAGAGTCAGATCAGAGGTGGCACACAGCTCAAGGGGGAGACTGTTCCAGGCTTTTGGGCCGGCAACAGAAAAGGACCGGTCTCCCCATTGTTTGTACCTTGAGCGAGGCACCTCCAGCAGGTGTTGACTGGCAGAGCGTAAAGCTCTGCTGGGCTGATGGACTTTCAAAAGTTCTGAGATGTAGAGAGGTGCGAGTCCATTCAGAGCTTTGAAAACAAACAGCAGCAGCTTGAACTGTATCCTGAACTGAACCGGGAGCCAGTGTAAAGAGGACAGGACAGGAGTGATGTGTTCATATTTTCGTGTGTTGGTCAAAAAGCGGGCAGCAGAGTTCTGTACAAGTTGTAAACGGGAGATGGAGGATTGATTAATTCCAACATACAAAGCATTACAATAGTCAAGTCTGGAGGTCACAAAGGCATGGATGGCTTTCTCCAGATCACTACGGCTGAGGAGTGACTTGACTTTAGAGAGCAGACGGAGCTGAAAGAAGCTGGTTTTGACAACAGAACTGATCTGTTTATCAAGCTTTAAGTTGGAGTCAAGCTGCACTCCAAGATTTCTGACCACCGGGTTGAAGTGGGGGAGGGGAAAACCAAAACTGGGACTGGGAAGGATGTTGCTGGTGTCACCGGGGGCACTAAATAAAATGCATTCAGTTTTATCTGTGTTTAGGTGGAGGAAGTTTTGAGAGAGCCAGTGCTTAATGTCATTTAAGCAGTTGACAAGAGTGTTTGAACTGAGTGAGGGGTTGGGAGTGACTGGCAGATAGATTTGTAAATCGTCTGCATACATATGAAAAGACAGATTATGACGTGCAATGATTGATCCTAATGGCAGCATGTAAAGAGAGAAGAGGACTGGCCCCAGAATGGATCCCTGTGGTACGCCAGAGGTCAGAGGGGTTGATGAAGAGGAGGACAGATCACCTATCATGACAGAAAAAGTTCTCCCAGTTAGGTAAGATCTGAACCACTCTAGCACAGCTCCCTGGAGGCCAACCTGCTGAGACAAGCGGTTGATTAGTACCTGATGGTCGACGGTGTCAAAAGCTGCTGAGAGGTCTAACATCACCAGCAGAACAGGGTTTTTTGCATCCAGAGACAGAAGAATGTCATTCTGCACTTTGAGCAGTGCAGATTCAGTACTGTGACGGGCTCGAAAACCAGACTGAAATGTTTCAAACAGGTTGTTGAGCTCTAGACAGATTGAAGTTGAATAAAAACAATATTTTCTAGGACCTTCGATAAAAATGACAAATGGGAAACTGGCCTGAAATTAGTGAGAGCTGTAGGATCTAGGCCTGGTTTTTTGAGAAGAGACCTGACCACAGCATGTTTGAAAGCAGATGGCACATAACCTGAAGATAGACAGCTGTTAATAAATGACAAAACACAAGGACCAATTACATCAAAGGACTGTTTGAGCATTTTAGACGGAATGATGTCCACAGAACAGTTTGTTGGTTTCATCTGCTGAACCACCTTGATGATGTGAGGCAGTGAAACCAGGTTGAACTCGTCAAAAAGAGCAGTGGTTATTTGAGACGCACATGATTGGACAATGTTTGATGGGCTGACAATGTTCTGCCTGATAGAGTCTATTTTGTTGACAAAATAGCTCTGAAAGTCGTCACAGGTAGACTGAGTGGCAGTTTTCAGAACATTGACAGAGGGATTGATGACAGACTGGATTGTGCTAAATAGCGTCCTCGGCCGGTTAGAGCTGGTGGAGATTAAATTGGAAAGGTACTGTGACTTGGCCTGCTTAAAAGCATTTTTATAATCACAGAGACAGTCTCTCAGTATTCCCTGGGACACATGGAGCCGGTCGCACCTCCATTTTTGCTCTGCTTTCCTCAGTGTTGTCGAAGAGTCCGCGTTGTTTCGTTGAGCCATGGAGGTGGTTTGATTTTTGAAGAAGCCTGTTTGAGAGGAGTGATGGAGTCCAAGATCGTTGTGCAGGTGTGATGGAAGGAGGTGATGAAGTCATCAGGATGTAGAGATGGGTCTAGGCTGATGGCAGAGTATAAGTCAGTGCTCTTAAAGGCATCAGTGAACTGACTTGGAGTGGATGGGGTGATGGAGCGGCAGAGATGTGCTGGGAGAACAGCCTTCGGTGCAGGAGGGGTGGAAAATTCAAATAAGATGGGAAAGTGGTCCGAAATACAGGTGTCCAGAATCTCTACAGCAGATATGTGAAGGCCGTGGGAGATAATTAAGTCCAGTGTATGACCCTGACTGTACGTGGCCCCTGAGACAGATTGCGACAGGTTAAAAGAGTCCAGAAGGTCCTGAAACTCGCATCCAAGTTGATTACTTGGGCAGCAGATATGTGCGTTGAAATCTACACAAAAAAGCAGGGAGTCAAATTTTGGCAGCAGTTCAGCCAGTAGTTCTGAAAACTCACTGAGGAAGTCCTTATTATATTGTGGTGGCCGATAAATGAGCCCACACAGCAGAGGTTTAGCAGATTCCAGCACAAACAGCATAATTTCAAAGCTGTTGTACTTTTTCTGAGGCAACAAGCGGCACTTGAACGCATCACTGAACACAGCAGCCAGCCACCCCCCTCTTCCAGACCCACGCGGAGCATTCAGGTAGGAGCAGCCAGGTGGGAGGAGCTCAGAGAAGCAGCTGTTGTCCTGTGGTTTTTGCCAGGTTTCAGTAATCAGAAATAGGTCCAGACGATGAGTTGAGATCAAATCACTTAATATAAAAGTTTTATTAGTGATCGATCGGGCGTTAAACAGTGCTGCACGTACTGGAACACAGCCAGTTACGTCACCCGCAGCTCGTGCGAGCGGGCGGAGGTTCTGTTTAACGCAGCCTCGGTTCTGGTTCTTCACCGGGGGACAAGATGGATACTGATCGCTGACGTCATGATTGACAGCAACAAGGCAGCGATGGCGATGAACCAAGGAACGAACAAAGACGCTGAATTCAGGAGGTAAGTCAGCCGTAGCCGTGCTGTGAGATGAGAGATACTTTTTGAATCTCACCAGGACTCCCGCTCTTGTTCCGCGTCGTCTGCGGCGCTTGTTGCGTGGCAACGTGCTGGCATTGCGTTGTAGGTAGGCAGGAATGGATGCCAGGAAAGGTGGAGGTGGTGGAGGCTTAAAATGTCCATGTTTGCTAGTAGTCGGTGGGTTGATTAGCGAGTCTCGTATACTTAGAAGAGTTGAGCGATCATAGACCAGAAGCGAGGATGCATCGTCGATGAAAAAAAGGCAAAACACGAACAACAATAAAAAGTTCAAAAGTTCAAGAGAGGAGGTAGACAGCGTGCCGTAAACAACAAAGGCGCCATCTTGTTCGTAGGTAAGAAGGTACTTAATGTGTCATTCGGACAGGGAATGGATGATAAGGAAACCTGGTAGTGAAACAGTGCAGTGCAGGAAGCTATTCAAAAAAGAGATTAGCCAAGAAGAAATATGACAGTGAGAGGACTGAAGAGAGGAGACAGGAATATAAGGAGATGTAACTTGGAGCAAAGAGAGAGGCAATGCAGAAGGTGTTGAGTTGTATGGGAGGCTGGGCACTAAAGAGGGCAATAAGGGCTTGTACTGATTGACGAGACAGGGATCACACTAGAAAGGATGTGTCTATTGCATATTCTTTCCAGCCTAGGCTCGTGGAAGATAGAAATTCTAACAAGTGAAGACCCCTGGCAAATTAATTAAAGTCAGGTATACAGACACAAGTTATACTCTGTACAACATTGTGAGAAAATACAACGTATGTTACAGCTCACAAGTTCACAGCATTATGAGCTCAGACTAGCACAGATAAAACAGATAAATAAATAACTAAAAACTACAGGCACTTTTCACAACTAATTATATTTCCTTGTCTATGATTCAGTTATAAATAAACAAGTGCTGGTGACATATTTTTTTCAAGAAGCCCCACCACCCAGAAAGGAAACTCTGAGAAAAGTGTATGTGTTAAAATCAATTACAAAAAAAAGAAAGAAGATATGTATTGATTTTATAGCAAGAATAAAGCAAGTGGAACATGATGAGCTAATCTTTTCCTGAATTGAAATGTAAAACTTGTGATGATAATTTGTAGTTTGTTTTGAAACAAATTAAATGTTGCAAGATTGAAAGCTGATATTGACAGAAGGATTGAAAACGTTTTTTTTTTTCAGTTCTAATGTGTGAACAAAACAGTAAAATATCAGTACAACTGAGGTGTTTATAACCTTAACCCAGATATTGTCAGCATAAATAATGAGGGAATTTTTGGTTTACCTGTGGGATCTATGCCTTTGAGTTTTTTTTATGTGGACCCATTAAATGGCTAAATTCTGTTTACAAAGTGATTAGTGAATGTTTGTCCTTTTTGTAATTGGAAGACACAGCCAGAAGTAAATATTTGATAAAATAATTTCACAGAGTAGAAAGGTGATTTATGGGCTCATCAAAAATGACATTTTGATCACAATGTTTGCAGGAGCTACACAGAACACCAAGCCTGTTCATCATATTGTATCAAGCACATTTGTACTTTTACTAGTTCTGACCTTTGTTCTTCAGTGCACTCAATCTCATCACAACTTCCTGGAGAACTGAAAACAATTAAACAAGTTGAAACCATTAGTATTGTTATTAATTGCAGATGTGCTTTTTGTTCACATTGAAGTTTCAGGTCAAAATGTCAAACGCAAATTAGGTCCACCGGGTAATGGGCCTCAAAGTAGTGCCATTTGTCACTTTGATAATAGTAACCACATATGTTTGTGAATTGTTACTTAAGGAGATTTCCACTTTGAGACATTTAAAGGCATTAACTCAACATCCTGTCTGGTTGTTTACTCTGAAATAAGAAGTTATCTGCACTGCAAGCTGAAAACCTTATTGGAATCTAGTGTGTGGCAATAATAGTGACTGTATTATTTTTTTTTTTTTTGTCAAGAAGCAATGCACTTTTATCTGATTGACCAAAGTGATTGTCTATTGTGTAAAAAGAGAATATTTATATACTTTGTTGTGACGGAATCTAGCTGTCTTTCTCATCGTCTTTGTGTTTATTGTTGTTTAGATTTGCATTGTGTAAAAGTAATGTTCAGCTGAGGTGACATTACACTGCCTACTATACAAGCACACCTCCCAACCCAGTGTCCAGTGTTCTTTTTTGCATGACTTGATTAAGTGTAAATCTTTACAGTAAGAAATATTTATGTATAGGCTACATAAAAACTCATGGATGCATGAGGAGTACTGTACATGGGAACTGAGACTCAAACTTGAGACTCTTAAAAGTCATCATCTTTTATATTTATGGTTTTATTCATTAAACAAAAATAAAAACACCCTGCTCCTATTTACCTCCAGTTTTCCAAGTCTGAGCATGACCTTTCATCAGCCTAAAATTAAGCCAAGATTATACCACCGTTTTCTTTTGTTGCAATTGTGAAATGCCCAGTAGGTACGATACTTGTATCTTGGTGACCCTAAATCTGTTTGATCCCAGCTTGTACATTGACAAAGTGTACAGCTACTATGACAAACCTGCTGACGTAAATGCCAACCTTTTCTCCCAGTTTATCCTGCTGCTTCATTTTTGGCTGTTCAGATCACATGTGGCTACTGGCTATTCCTGGACAAAGATTGCTGCAACTCTAAAGCAGAATGGCCTGATGCATGTGCTCTCATTAAACCAATGTGCTGCACTCACAGCTGGAACATGATTTCAGTGTCCTGCAGCATTTGTCTCCTCTGGCTGTTCTTTCAAGCCAAAGCATCAGAATTGCACGCTACCATTAATAAGGTGACAAAGCACGAGACTTATTGTGATGAAATATAATTATTCTGAATTATTCTAACAATATGTTGGAGCTTATATTTCAATTTTCCAGCACAAAGTCCTCTCCTTGCTTGACAAATAGCATTCTTACGTGGTATAATGGGTTAATTGTGTGCACTTTCATTTTGCAGTGCTCTTTTGTTTCAGTCAAAATAGGAGTCACCAAATGAAGGTTGCTGAGGAGCAGGCAATTATACAAAGCTAATGGCAGTAGCTTAAAATAATGAACTGCATATAAGACCCTAGTAAACACAGAGTTCATTATGAATTAATGAGTTCATGTGGATTTAATGAATGCTTCATCATCCGTCATATCATGGTTCATCTGGCACGTATATCCTAATAGAGAAAACCTTACTTGATTGAAAATTTGGGAAGAAAAACAAGAATGACATGTAACAAAAAATACATGTATTTTAACAAAAGTACTTTATTATGCCATTTATTGTACTTTTCCAACTTGAAGCATTGGGCTGAAGAAACAAACCATGTATATATATATA
>JBBPBX010018050.1:5832-17242 GCA_038048925.1 Garcialebias charrua
GGTCCAGGTCTAATGTGGTCCAGTAGACAAAAAATGATGAAAAACAAACTTTGTGGAAGTTTCACAAATCAGCAAAACGTTTCACAAAGCTCAAACTTAGTTTTATATATTCTTCTATTAGTCTAGAATAATATAGTCCTGGTTTGAAGAGTGTATGTGTTGTGGTTTTTGACCTGGACCAGGTCTAATGTGGTCCAGTAGACAAAAAATGATGAAAAACAAACTTTGTGGAAGTTTCACAAATCAGCAAAACGTTTCACAAAGCTCAAACTTAGTTTTATATATTCTTCTATTAGTCTAGAATAATATAGTCCTGGTTTGAAGAGTGTATGTGTTGTGGTTTTTGACCTGGACCAGGTCTAATGTGGTCCAGTAGAATAAAAATGATGAAAAACAAACTTTGTGGAAGTTTCACAAATCAGCAAAACGTTTCACAAAGCTCAAACTTAGTTTTATATATTCTTCTATTAGTCTAGAATAATATAGTCCTGGTTTGAAGAGTGTATGTGTTGTGGTTTTTGACCTGGACCAGGTCTAATGTGGTCCAGTAGAATAAATGATGAAAAACAAACTTTGTGGAAGTTTCACAAATCAGCAAAACGTTTCACAAAGCTCAAACTTAGTTTTATATATTCTTCTATTAGTCTAGAATAATATAGTCCTGGTTTGAAGAGTGTATGTGTTGTGGTTTTTGACCTGGACCAGGTCTAATGTGGTCCAGTAGACTAAAAATGATGAAAAACAAACTTTGTGGAAGTTTCACAAATCAGCAAAACGTTTCACAAAGCTCAAACTTAGTTTTATATATTCTTCTATTAGTCTAGAATAATATAGTCCTGGTTTGAAGAGTGTATGTGTTGTGGTTTTTGACCTGGACCAGGTCTAATGTGGTCCAGTAGAATAAAAATGATGAAAAACAAACTTTGTGGAAGTTTCACAAATCAGCAAAACGTTTCACAAAGCTCAAACTTAGTTTTATATATTCTTCTATTAGTCTAGAATAATATAGTCCTGGTTTGAAGAGTGTATGTGTTGTGGTTTTTGACCTGGACCAGGTCTAATGTGGTCCAGTAGACTAAAAATGATGAAAAACAAACTTTGTGGAAGTTTCACAAATCAGCAAAACGTTTCACAAAGCTCAAACTTAGTTTTATATATTCTTCTATTAGTCTAGAATAATATAGTCCTGGTTTGAAGAGTGTATGTGTTGTGGTTTTTGACCTGGACCAGGTCTAATGTGGTCCAGTAGAATAAAAATGATGAAAAACAAACTTTGTGGAAGTTTCACAAATCAGCAAAACGTTTCACAAAGCTCAAACTTAGTTTTATATATTCTTCTATTAGTCTAGAATAATATAGTCCTGGTTTGAAGAGTGTATGTGTTGTGGTTTTTGACCTGGACCAGGTCTAATGTGGTCCAGTAGAATAAAAATGATGAAAAACAAACTTTGTGGAAGTTTCACAAATCAGCAAAACGTTTCACAAAGCTCAAACTTAGTTTTATATATTCTTCTATTAGTCTAGAATAATATAGTCCTGGTTTGAAGAGTGTAGGTCTTGTGGTTTTTGACCTGGACCAGGTCTAATGTGGTCCAGTAGACAAAAAATGATGAAAAACAAACTTTGTGGAAGTTTCACAAATCAGCAAAACGTTTCACAAAGCTCAAACTTAGTTTTATATATTCTTCTATTAGTCTAGAATAATATAGTCCTGGTTTGAAGAGTGTATGTGTTGTGGTTTTTGACCTGGACCAGGTCTAATGTGGTCCAGTAGAATAAAAATGATGAAAAACAAACTTTGTGGAAGTTTCACAAATCAGCAAAACGTTTCACAAAGCTCAAACTTAGTTTTATATATTCTTCTATTAGTCTAGAATAATATAGTCCTGGTTTGAAGAGTGTAGGTCTTGTGGTTTTTGACCTGGACCAGGTCTAATGTGGTCCAGTAGACAAAAAATGATGAAAAACAAACTTTGTGGAAGTTTCACAAATCAGCAAAACGTTTCACAAAGCTCAAACTTAGTTTTATATATTCTTCTATTAGTCTAGAATAATATAGTCCTGGTTTGAAGAGTGTAGGTGTTGTGGTTTTTGACCTGGACCAGGTCTAATGTGGTCCAGTAGACAAAAAATGATGAAAAACAAACTTTGTGGAAGTTTCACAAATCAGCAAAACGTTTCACAAAGCTCAAACTTAGTTTTATATATTCTTCTATTAGTGTAGAACAATATAGTCCTGGTTTGAAGAGTCTAGGTGTTGTGGTTTCTGACCTGGACCAGGTCTAATGTGGTCCAGTAGACAAACAATGATGAAAAACTAACTTTGTGGAAGTTTCACAAATCAGCAAAACGTTTCACAAAGCTCAAACTTAGTTTTATATATTCTTCTATTAGTCTAGAATAATATAGTCCTGGTTTGAAGAGTGTATGTGTTGTGGTTTTTGACCTGGACCAGGTCTAATGTGGTCCAGTAGAATAAAAATGATGAAAAACAAACTTTGTGGAAGTTTCACAAATCAGCAAAACGTTTCACAAAGCTCAAACTTAGTTTTATATATTCTTCTATTAGTCTAGAATAATATAGTCCTGGTTTGAAGAGTGTATGTGTTGTGGTTTTTGACCTGGACCAGGTCTAATGTGGTCCAGTAGAATAAAAATGATGAAAAACAAACTTTGTGGAAGTTTCACAAATCAGCAAAACGTTTCACAAAGCTCAAACTTAGTTTTATATATTCTTCTATTAGTCTAGAATAATATAGTCCTGGTTTGAAGAGTGTATGTGTTGTGGTTTTTGAGCTAGAGCAGATTAAACCCGCTCAAGGTACTGAAAAATTAGTTGTAATGTCCCTTTAGTCATTTGCCGAATCGGAAGCTGGAATCGGAAGCTAACTTCAGCTTCGTAGTTATTTCAGCGTTTGTCACATGCAGGTACAAAACTCATCCAAAAAGTGGATTTTTATCGTGTTGTTCAGTAACCATCGTGATTAAAATAAAAACTATCTCTCCCTTCGAGATGATGACTGGTCGACAAAACAGCTGACTTGATTTATAATAACTGCATAAAGTATTGTCAGATAAATTCTATAATCTTCAGTGACAAACTCAGTGCTCCATTTATTATTATTTTGATTTGGATTATGAATTGTGCAATAGAATAACGAGCAAAAAATAAAAAAAATAGACTTTCTGAACTATAATTATACAATTCCCTTCTTTTTCATTTATTCATTTTTTTTTACCCAGTGTCATTTTCTTTTTGGCCTTGACAACCCAAATATTGTGGACTTGAACTTTTTTTATCGGCTGTCATGCCTGCAAAAGTGAAAATAATATTGTGACAAATGAGGCCTGATCCACCCACAGATGTAATCCTCTTTGACGTGACCCAATCTCATTTAAATGGGGGGCTCTCTTTTTTCACTAAGTGCAGATATTTCTGTCGTTCTGTGGAGGACGTGTGAAGCGATGCAGGCAGCAGTGTGTTATGTTTTAATTGGTTATCTATAGTGTTTATTTATAACATTTCAAAAACACTTAACAATTTCAGACCTAACGTTTTGCACAGAAATTAGATGGAAGTCAAATTTCCTCTAATCTTTGAACAATGTATGTATAGAAAGATGGTTCAAACAGCCATTTACCAACACAGGTTGGTCGTTATATTTATTATCTGCGACGTTTTTATGTCTATATTCTGTTTTTTACCTTCATTTTGTATGTTGCCTATGTGTTGCCTGTTTGTTCAACATACTTTAAAGAGGAACTAAACCCAAAATTAACTTTTTTTAGCTGACTAATATGTTTTTTTTTTTTTTTAAAGACTAAAACTAGACTTAAATTTTTTAAGTTTTTGTCGATTTAAACTGAACTAAAACCATTAAATATAGAAATGACTAAAACAGACTAAAACTAAGAAGTATTTTAGTCTAAAAGACTATGACTAAAACTGATATCAAAATGGCTGTCAAAAACAACACTGTTATGAGTGCATAAAAATGATCGGAAACGTGTGTCCACATGTTTAGCTAACGAACTGTGGTGAAAAAACACAGAAAAACTCAGTATTTTTTGCGTTTTTTCCAAAAATTCGCCAGCTCGTAAGTCCGGAACCTCGTAAGTTAGAGCGCTCGTAAGTCGGGGACTACCTGTATTTATATATATTATTTTTAATAAGGGAATAGATTTATATACCGGTAGTCATTTTACTATTTACCTTGTAATTTTCATATTTTTATCTAAACTTCTATGTCAAAGAGAATTTTCCATTTGATGTTAAATTAGTTGAAAATAACTGAATGTTTAGTTTTATAGTTGATTTTAAATGTGATTTTACTTTTTATTCTGCATCAAGTTTAAGAGACATTTCTCTTCCCCCCCTCCTTTTTAATAAAACCTGACCTCAGCCTTTGGCTAGGCCTATGTATGTGTTTTATGTACTGTGCTCTCCCCGTTTCAGTATATTTTAATTAATAAATGAGATGCATCTTATTTTAAAAACAGCACCCATCACACAGAGCAGTATAACGTGATACTAATCTAAAACATGCCATTAAAAAACACACTAACGAACAGAAAGAAGTTGGGAAAGTTAAACATTTAAAGCTTTTCAGAAAACCCGTGCAGCTTGTCCCATTGAAAGGCCTCATGCTGCCCTACAGTTGCTTGGGATCTGATCACCCTGGTTCAGCTTTCACTGGAAACTGGACTTTATCCCAGGAGTCGATGGAATCCACTCTGGACAGGTCGGGAGTCCAGCGCAGGCCCACATAAAGATGACAAAACCACGCACACACACTCGCACCCAGTCCAATTTAGAATCCCCAATTAACCCAACGTGCATGCTTTTTAAACTGTGGGAGAAAACCCACACATGCACAGGAAGAAGTGTTTTTTTGCTGTGAGGCAAGAGCTCTAACCACTGCACCACCACAGTCTGGCCATTAATCAACTTTCCCCAACATTTTATTCCCAGTCAGCAATAACGCCAGCACTACTCCTTTATACCCTCATTTCTACAGTATATGGGGCACCAGCTCCCCTAACTCCTGACACCCACATCTGTTGTGTAGCAGTCAGCAAAAGCTCGGAGAGGAGCAGACACTGATGAACGAGCGGGCCGCAGCGTGGCCAATGGTACATCTTCCTAACCCAGTTTGTGTTGTCTGAGCTCACGTCTCGTTTATGTGAATGTTGTAACAAAAAGGATCAACCACCTGGAAGAAAAGAGACCAATAATGTGTTTAATCATTTTATTTCACTTTTATTTTCATTGAGGGGAAACTACAAGATCCCTAAGAGATGGACAAAACAAGGAACTTTAAATCAAAGTAAAACACATGGAAGCCAAACCAAGTGATTCATGTTACTAAGATCCAATTCATAGATGTGTTGTCCTTAAAAGTGGGGAAACAAAATAAATTAAAATATATATATATATATGAGCTCTTCTCAGAGTGCCTGATGCTTCGTGCAGAAATGCTTTACGCAACTTCACTGCAGCAGAGGAATAATGTCGCAGCAAGGAGCCCTATGGCCTTAAAAAGTTATTTGCCCTAGGTGATTATTTTACACAAATTAGCATAGGTGTCCCACTTTTACTCAACTAAAGTTTACTGCTTCATCTCAAAAAGCATGTGTGCAAAAAAAAAAAAAAAAAAAAAGTGGGGCAAAAGATTTATTATGTTATTTTTGTTACAAATATTTTCTCTCCCCTATCTTGTTGCCTCTTGTAAACAACTTGTTTAGTAGTTTAAGCTCTTAACTAAAACATATTAAAACTTGTGTGACGGAAACAGAAACCACACGTTATTCCTTGGCTGTTTTAGAGAACAGATGGAGACCTTTGGCAGCAGAAACCCCCATTTAAAAAAAAAAAAAATTAAACACGACTTATAATTACATTTCAATGGAGCAACAATTTAACACAATCTGCTCTCGGCTTCCTGCAACAATCTCCAACTAAAAACACGACTGAGTCCAACTCAGGAACTGGTGACTTGCAGCTTTTTGACGAGAGACCGCTTTTGCTTCATCGACACAAACTGACAGGAGATGCCAAAAAAAAAAACTGGTTTCTGGTTCATGAGCTCCTCCTTCGTGAAGCGTCTGCAGCCATACGGACCTGAAAATATGTCGCCTGACCCTCCAAGAAAAGCCCGAAGTGTATCGTTTGTTTGTTTGTGAAAACCTGTGGAGTGGCATGGAAGGTGCTCTTCTCTGAAGGAGTCCACCTGCCACCGCAGCTCGGAGGAACAGGCCGAGGTGTTCGTGCTCTGAAAAGGTGAGAAGGGTGTCCTCTGTACTCTCCGTGAGTCCGTCTCCCTTCACATGGTCTCACAAGAGGGCGATGCATATTGCGGTGATGCGACGCGATGTTCACTCGTTTTGTCAGAGCTGGCGTGAAGTGGGGTTTCCAACGGGAGCATGGGGACTGCTTTGCTTCCTGAATCCCCTCTGCAGAAAGGACAGCTGTCCGTTTAGCTCGGCCTGCACTGTACTTGTCCATCTGAGCTGTCTTCATCGTCTGAACCATCTGGACCCACACCACGCAGTCCAGTGATGCGATAGCCCATGTTTAGCAGCATCACCTCGAGAGGGTCAGCGTTCATGCGTCTCTGATTTGCCTGAGCAGCTCCCTCCATGTCCGCCACGACACGTCCATTCTCACTGTCTGTCTGTATCATTAAAAAAATAAAATTAAAATTAAAAAACAAAGGGGATCAAAAAGAATTTGAGCATCACATTTTTTATGGCAAAAAAACAATCCTAAGCCTAAAAAAGTTGGGACATTGTCTAAAAAGTAAATTAAATGTAACAACAGAACATAGTTAATGTATCAAATGTTTGAACTAAGAAATTATATTGTGTCAAATTTGGGGCATGAAGGGCTGTAAAAGTGATACCAATGACAAACAACAGCTAAAGGAGAATTTTGCAACTACGCTAATCTTTAGTTTATCGCTGCGGGGGATCTGTACCCTGAAGACCTGCAATAAGTGAAAAACCGTGAAGTAGGAATAGTAGTACAAATAAGCAGTGATAGGAATAACGGAGTTATAAATAAACGGCGTTACAAACGGAGTTATTTTTTTCATTAACGGGTAATCTAAGTAGTTACTATGTCTATCGTTACAACGCCGTTACCGTTACAAACACTAAAATGGTGTACGTTATTTTGTCTTCTGCGCGCTGTCTCTCGCTGCTTGTTTACTTTTTTTTTCCCTTGTGAGGGAGGGTGGAGGGGGAAGCAGCAGAGGGGAGGGAGGGTAGGAGCATAGACGTGGGAGCAGAGGGGAGGGAGGGGCGAAACAATAAGGATGATGCTGATTGGCTAAGGTAGAGTGTCAGTCAGAGGTCAGCCAATCAGCGGTTTTGTTGTTCAGCTCACACGCTGCAGGCAGGAAGCTTCAAATCTGAAAAGTTAACAGAAGTCTGGCAGCAATGGCGAGTCTGGAGGGAAAGTTGGCGTTTTCAAAGTGGAAATACAGAAATTACTTTACTCTCCTTGAGGTAAAAGGCAAGAACGTGCATGTGAAGTGTACATTATGTCCCGGAGCGAAGTGTACGTCCGTCGTATCTGATCTGACAAGCATCTCACAACTGCTCAGGTAATTCAGCTTTTCAGTACTGTTTTAAAAGTACTTCATATTGTGAAAATGGTTCTTTTGTTTTTAAGAAAATTCTTGAAGAACCAGTTGTGTGAGAGTTTGATTTTATTTTACACTACAAAGCACTTATTTTAACTGTTTACTTTTATTTCTAAGAAAACACTTGAACAGTACAGGGTGTACATAGAGCTGAAAAACACAATTGTTATATTATTTTGTTAACCTGTATTTTGTAATGAAGAAAAAACTTGAAGTATAGTATGTCAACCAGTCATGTTCTGTTGAGGTGCTGTAAGCATTTCTACTTAAAATTCGTAGATATATCTAAACTTAAACCAACCAAACAAACAATAGTTACTTTCCCTGGTAACTAATTACTTTTATAGGTGAGTAATTCAGTTACTAACTCAGTTACTTTTTGGGCGAAGTAACTAGTAACTATAATTAATTACTTTTTTGAAGTAACATTCCCAACACTGCAAATAAGTGGTTTATTTTATTATTTATATTAAAAATATATACAAAGGTGTTTGAATCCCTTCCCACACTCTTGCAATATTCTAAACAATGTTTCTAAACTCTAAATGCTCTAAAAGAGCACATCATATCATGATGTCAGCTCCCTGCCTCCGCTGCTCTTTGCCACGTGCAAGCGCTCTTGGGCCACGCCCACTTCTCCATTCAGCAGCTTAACAGCTGCTCAGTTGCAGCAGGAAGTTTATTCTGCAGTGTGGCCTGGACAAAGGTGCGGGACGTGCTAAATAATTTAAAATAATTTAATTTAAATAAAAATTACATGCCGATCGTGCGGCTCATCCATCAATCAGCCAAATGTGTGTCATGTTCAATCTTATTTAGAAAAACCTCGATAGAGCGAGTCTGCGATAAACGAACCGTGAAGTAGTGAGGGACTACTGTAATTTGATTAATTGGCCACAGAAGAAAGGACAGTTAAAAATAAATAAATGAAAATAAATAGCCCTTTAGAGAGGCGGAATCTCTCAGAAGTAAAAATAGGTAGAGGTTCACCAGTCTGTGTAAAACTAAATCTAAACATAGTGCACCAATTTCAGAATAACGTTCCTTAACCAATAATTGGGAAAACTTTGCGCATTTCATCATCTGCAGTTCATAATATCAACCAAAGATTTAAAGAACCAGGAGAAAACTGTGTTCAAAGGACAAGAATGAACGTTGGACGTTCACCATCTTCAGGCACTTAAGTAAAAACAGGCCTGGTTATGGACATCACTGCAAGGAACACTTGTGCAGATCACTGTAAACAGCTTGCTGCACCATTCACAAATGCTGGTTAAACCTCTCGTGCAAAGCAAAAGACATTTGTAAACTTCATCCAGAATTCTCTGGGCCAAAGCTCATTTAAGAACGGACCGAGGCAAAGCGGAGAACTGTACTGTGGTCAGACAACTGTAACATTTAAATTGTGTCTGGAAATCACAGACACCTTACTAAAGAGGAGAGGGACCACTCAACCTGTTGAACAACTAGAATCCTACATCAAACAAGAATGGGACAACATTCCCCTCCAAACACGCCAACAGTCCGGTCTTCTCACCTCCTACACTATTACAGATTGTTGTTAAAGGTGTGCGGGGTGCTTCAGAGTGGTAAACATGGTCCTCCTGACCCAACTTTTTTGAGATGCGTTGCCTTAAAATGCAAGATTCCCCTCAAATTGTACAATTTCTTAAGTTTCAATACTTGATGTTTTTTTTAATGTTCCATATTATGGATTTAAGAGCTTTGCAACATTCCACTTTTATTTACGTTTTAAACAATGTTCCCACTTTTTCAGATTTGGGGGTGTAGTTGTCATGTCTGTAAAAATCCACTTTGTTTACCTCTGGTCTGGGACTCCATAATCGAACCACAGGGTCAATACCACTTGTAGCCAGGAAGCAGTGACTGGGATGGGGCTGCAGACAGTTTACGATCGACTCGTCGCCCTGCAGGATCCTCACCAGATTAGTCGTCTCCTTTTCCCAGATGAAGAAAGAGCCGTCGTCTGAGCCGCTCACAATATACTGACCTTTGCTGAAAAAGAGGAAAGAAAGCTGCTCAGATCTGCCTGTTGGCACCTGCTACTTCTTGGGTTGACGAACGTTTAGTTTACGGAGAATCTTAAATCATTCTACAGTACTTGGAAAAGTGCACAATCTTTTTTCACTGAAACGCTCCAACAGAATGCTGTAAAGGTCTTTTCCAGTGAAGATGCGAGAAGTAACAGAGCAGGATATTCTGGTAAATTAGGTTCAGAAACAACTGCAAACAAATCTTTTGTAACGCAGATTGTTCAACTAAATAAGGTGACAATAAGAAAGCACAGACGAGGTGAAGGTTATGAAACAGTGTGCCATTTTCTAAAATAACATTTTATGGTGTGCAGTCATGCAGGAAAAAAAGTGTAAGTCTGGAAGCGCATGTATCAGAACACAATAAACATGATTTTATCTTTAACTGGTTCTAAAATTAGTTAATTCTGACTTCAACTGTAAAAACAACAAAAAAACAGATTCCACCATGTCCTTGTTTACTGAACCAAAACAAAGCAAAAATGAAAAAGCTGAATTAAAAGTCCACTTGGCTGCTTCTACAGGACTTCGAAGGGACAGTAGCAGCCTGTTAATCAAATGTACCAACTCATTCACACTGATCACAATCAGATTAACCCCCTCCATAAAATGTTTTAGCATTTTGTTGGTCTGAACGTACAGGTGTGTGTTAACGCAACGCCAACGACAAAAGACATCAGGACTGTTGATGCTCATCATTCTAGAAAGGGTTTTAATGTTAGAGTAGTCCCTCGCGACTTCGCAGTACAACTTTTGCTGTTTTTCAACGATTGTCAACTTTAATAATATTACTCACATGACTGGGATGATACGGGATAAAGAGTTAAAACGAAAACATTTCAGACAGGTGCTGCCATTTTGTAGTTTTCTTTCAAAAAGCTACACTGTAATGCCAGTCAAAAGAACTACACTACCCAGAAGCCAACAGTGCTTCTGGCTGCTGTTTTGTGCCGAAATGGAAAGCTTTGCAACGCAAAGTCAGACATAATGATCAACCTATTGCTCACAGAACTGGCAGGAATGTTGCAAATAATCCTGAAGCTCAAATATCCACGTGCACATCAACCTGGACGGGGCTGTGGGCTTCGTCGCTGCAGGGGAGGTCTGCAGAACTGGAACAGAGCTGCTGAGTAAAATTGTGCAGTACCGTACAGTACATATACATATGTTGTTAAAATTATGTAGGTTTAAGAGTTTAGAACATTGCAAGAGTGTGGGAAGGGTTTATAAAGCCTTAAGATATAAATACTAAAATAAATATAGCACTCCTACTTCATGGATTTTCACCTGTCGTGATGGTGTGTGGAACGTAACCCCTGCAATAATCGAGGGACTACTGTACAGTATTTCCAAACAAGTGGTTCATGATTCTACAATGAAAACAATTGTTACTTAACTACCGTAATTTCCAGAATATAAGTCACTACTTTTTTCACACGCTTTGAACGCTGCGGTTAAGGTGCGGTTGAGCCAAGATGGTCTAGTGGCAGGGCTTTTGACTACGGATCCGAAGGTCGCGGGTTCGCGTCCCAGCCACTACCCAGCTTGGGGTGTCTATGAGTGCACACCTATTTCTCCAGCTCCCCGGGCGCTTTCGGGCTGCACACTGCACCACCTGGTAGGTGGTTGGGTTAAATGCAGAGACGAATTTCGTCTGTGTATGGGAACATACGCAGATGACAGGAATAGACATTATTATTATTATTATTT
>JBBPBX010018050.1:21606-46093 GCA_038048925.1 Garcialebias charrua
TATATATATTTCCTCTCATCATTATTGCTGTCAAAGCTACTAACACTTGTATAGTTATTACTGATATTTCTTGTTAATATTACCCATTAGAATTTTTAATACTCAAATGATTGAAATCTTAAACAGATTTGTACACTCACAAAGTTACATGCCACCACATAACGTTTCTGTTTTTAATATGCTTACCTGGGGACAGCCTAATTCTACAGTACTGTAAAATGGCAGCCATAGCCGAGTGCGTTGTTACTGGCATACATTCCTAATGCAAGTCAAAAATCCAAGATGGCCACCAAAGCTCAGCAGTTTTTAGAGCTATTGGACTGAAATTTGGTGTGTTGGTAGCTGAGAGCAATGCATAACACTGAATTTAAATTAAAAAAATTTAATAACTTTAACTCGGCTATTTTTACACATATAGAGCTGAAATTTGGTGAGGATATAACTTATTGAATTTTTTTTATATTTTTTTGCCATATTGAGCTGAAATTTGGTACGGTGGAAGCTGAGAGCAAACCCCAACCACTGTCAAATCAAACTTTTAAAATGGCCGCAACTTGGCAGTCCCTGTCAAAGTTCCTACAGAATCTTTCTAGCAAAACTGCAGAGTCTGAAAGCTCATAGGAAACACAAATAGATGTTCTGCAGGTTGTGCAGCTGAGACCTGAGGTTAAAGCCATCAGTGGAACAGTGACTAAAACCAAAAGGTTAGTTTTCCTACCAGCACTGTGAATGTTGAAAGGGGGGGCTCAGTAAAGACAAAAGACTGTAACTGCCTATTATTAGTCGAAGCACGTTGAGTTTTGTTTATGCTGAGATTAAGATCCAATCATATTGGATCACAAAGCTGAAGATCTCCCCCTGGTGTCAGCGAGATGTACCAACCTGCCGAAGAAGTTGGCCTCCTTGATGTCCGTGGTGGTGTTGCAGTGGCCGCAGTATCTGTGCTTGTAGTCGAAACTGCGCTCCCTCAACACAATCTCATCCTCGGGAACGGACTCTTTCCGACTGAACGAGTGGAATCGGACGGAGCTGTTGCCTTTCTTATCCTCTGCTGGTGAAGGCAAAAACAACACCGCAATGTGTTAAATTGTGTTTATTCAGTCGTTCATACGTTTGTTCATAAAGAACAGTTGGCTTAAAACAGCAAAACTAATATTTAAACTGGTTCTCTTACAGTTTATTTTTTTATTTTTATGTTACACTGATTTCTGGTGGAACAAACAAACTTTAATGTGGGCTACTTTGCTTCAGATGCCTTGATTTGGTTTCACAAAACAAGAAAGTTCCATCATCACGTTCCATTTCTTTGCTCATATTTTAAATAATTTTGCACAAATATTGATAGATGCTTCCCGCACTTCGTTTTACACCATTGTTGACAGGTTGTCTTCCAATAAACAAACGTGTGGAAACGTTTCTGTTCCCTATTTAAAAAAATAGACTCTTTACTATGAAATAAGCAAACGTACAGTATTAATTTTCCAGCTGCAAATAAACCAAGCGGTGCTTGATCGTCTCCTACCGGCTTCAGATTTGTTGAAAAGAGCAGCCTTGATGTCTTTGTCCAAGGCGTCGCAGGCACTGCTGTGAGCTTGTTCTGGAAACTTCCCTTTGAAATCATCCAGACACTCCAGAGCCTCGGGCACATACTTCAGCTCGAACAGACACCGTGCGAGCCTGAAATGTGCTTTCAGATGCCCCGGGTTTAATGTCAGAGCCTTCATGCAGTCCCTCAGGGCATCATAATGGTCTCCATCCCTGAGAAGCACACACAAACTATAAATAAATGACTCCAAAGCCTTTGGGTCAAGATTATAAATTGCTTCTTTAAAAATAACCTACCACTTGCGCTTCATATAGGCCGCAGCACGGTTCCCATACAGCATGGCGTTGCTGCTGGCCTGATGGATGCTTAAGCTATACAGCTGGATGGCTTGAGTCCACTGCTGGCGAGCAAATGCATCATTAGCTTGTTGCTTTATTTCCTCCAAGTGAGGGGGAAGCTCGAGAGAACTGCACAGGTGAGAGGAAGGAGTAAACATTTTCAATTAACTTCACCAAAAGAGATTAAGCAGATACAGAAAATAGATTACAAAACTGTAAATACAAACAAGAACATAACAAATGAATAATATTACCTAGAGTGCATTTTACTTCCAGCTAAGTGAAGATGACTGGCAGGCAGATGAATTCCATTGGAGACACCGTTTGTTGTTTTTCCATTCTGCACATCTTCTGGAGAGCAGCAGTTACAGAAATAACAAAAGCATGATGCATACTGGTGACATGTATACCAATACTCAGTATTATGGAATAGAACTACCGTACCTGCACTTGACTGGTATTTCTGTGGAAGGAGGAAGGTATATGGCCTCTGCTTGAATGTTAAATCAAACAGGTATACCTGCAGGAAGCGTAGAAATAAACAAATCAAACCTTACAGCACTGCGTCTGTGAGTGAAGCTGAGAAATGAAAGCATTTTAATAACTCGTCTCATTTCTTGTTTGCTCAAACAGACATCACCTGCTCTCCACCCATATTAACCAGCAGCTCGGTGCCATCTGGGCTGAAGGTAACGTATGTGGCCACCAGAACCCGCAGTCTGTTGTTGTAGTCTCTGAGTTTCACCGGAAGGTGCCCTGAAGCGTTTACAAGATAAATGATGTTATTTATTCACATCTTTCTCAAATAACTTTCATACAAAATGCATTTTCCAACTTGTGAACTATAAAAACTCTGTCATCTAACAAGGTTGAGTCAGGTCCTCTGGACGGATTCATCTTGTTAAAACCAACAAAGCTCATGCTCAATAATCCAGTTATACAATCCAACAATTTTCAGTCAGGTCATCTGGACAGTTTCTTTTTTTTTTTGTGCTGAAACGTTTCACCTTCCATCCAGAAGGCTTCATTAGTCAAGGAAACACACAACACAAAACTGATTCTTCCTCCAACAGTTTACTCCAAAGTGTGTGTTTCCTTGACTGATGAAGCCTTCTGGATGGAAGGTGAAATGTTTCAGCGCACACAAAAAAAAAAAAACTGTCCAGATGACCTGACTGAAAATTGTTGGATTGTATACCTGGATTATTGAGCATGGACTTTGTTGGTTTTGAACCAGTTTGACATGACAGTCGACAAGGAAGAGGGCCGGCACCGGAGGAGGGGGCGTGCCAAAGAGACCATCTTATCATCAACATAACTGGTTTGTTCCACTCTGGAGTAAGCTGCTGGGAGAAGAATCGGTTTTGTGTTGTGTGATTTCTTGACTGATGAAGCCTTTTGGATGGAAGGTGAAACGTCTCAGCACACAAAAAAAAAAAGAAACTGTCCAGATGACCTGACTGAAAATTGTTTTTTTTTTGTTTGTTGTTGAAACGTTTCATATTTTATCCAAAAGTTCATCAGTCTGAGGAGCTGCAACAAACTCAGTCTTATTCATTCATTCAACCTTTATTTAGGCAGGTTAATCCCATTGAGCCTCGAGGACTCATTTACAAGAGAGACTAGCAATAACAGTGTTGTAAGAGGGGCACAGTTGAACCTCCGCCCGTTTAATGATGGACGGGTTTTCTTCACAAAGATGGCCTCCTTATGCCGGGTTTCCACCAAACGGTTTTCGCGCAGCCGAAGCAGCCACTTTACATTGAAAGTCTATGTGGCCGGGCATCTTGGAGCAGCGGGGCGTGACGCAACGCGTCCTCAGCGTTTCAAGCAGCGCAGCAGCGCCCGGCAGTCCCTTTCCACGCACGCGCGCCCGCAGCAGCCGAGCAGCAGAAGCAAGAATATTCTTGTTTCTGCTGCTCGGCGCGTCGCAGCAACCAATCGGGAGAGACTCTGCTATGTGATGACGCAACGACGACGGGACTTTCTGTGGACTTTTTAAACTTACCCCATCGAGCCTCCATGAACAAACCAGCCTCCGGTAAGAAACTTGGAATTTTTACAGTTGCTGCTGTCCACTCGAGCGTACGATCACCCCAAACATTAAAAAAAAAGTTTTAATCTCAACAAAGACTTTTGGAGCTGCAGTTCGGCTCGTAGAAAACCCACTCAAGTAGTAACGAGGCTCACGTACAGCTGATTTTATCTGCTCGGTGCACAGAAAAACAACACATATCTGACCGGGAAGGGAGCCAGACGCTGCTCCCACTGCGCGTCTGCAGTGGAAACAGACATCTGTTGACAAGCAGCAAACACTGTGCGTTGGGAGCTTTTTGATGCGTCTGGTGGAAACCCGGCATTACTCTTTGATCTTTGTGGAAATAACCCGTCCATCATTAAACAGAGGTGGATGCCTCCATGTTCAACTGTCCCCCTCTTACAATGCTGTTATTGATAGTATCACTCAGTCCTCCTTTTACATGTGAACAGCTAGTTCTGGCTGTCAGCAGCAAACTGGTTGATCCACTAAGGTGCCGTTTGTTGACTTGAGTTTGTTGCAGCTCCTCAGACTGAAGAAGTCTTGGATTAAAGATGAAACGTTTGAACAAAGAAGAATCCGTCCAGAGGACCTGACTTCACCTTGTTAATTTGTTCTACCTGGATTATTGAGCATGCATCAGGACAATTTAGCCATATACTCACCTGCTACATAGTACTGTCCAGCACCATCTGGGATTGGCTTCTGCCTTTCACAGAACGTGTGCACAGCTGCTGATGTGCTCTGACTCACAGACTTCCTGTGTAAGGAGAAAAATGGACTTAAATGCAGTTGAGCTCATGTATGTCAACACAGAGGACCTGTAGAAGAGTGAACCTGTAGTTGTGAATCATTCTGATGTCGTAGAGGCGAACAAAAGGCCCGTTAGCTCCCACTGCCATGTAGTTATTATCCTGAGGGTTGACAGCTAGACACTTGGCCTCAGCCAGCTGACCACAGAACTCTGTAAGGTCGATCAGAACCTCAGAGTGTTTGCTGTTCTCCCGCAGGTCGTATTGTCTGCAGTAAGAAAAAAAAGAGAATCAACAGCATAATGAGTCACAGTTGATATGCTTCTGAGCTGGCAGCATGTGAAGTTTAAAGGGAGAAACATGAAAGAAAGTGCTCTAACCAGTGGTGATGCCTGTATTTTGTGTGTACGGTAAGCAAACAGACGCGGTAACAAGCCTTTTTCTGCATGACGTGTAAATAACCTGATTAACGTGTTAATTAGAGTTCCTTTGACTTAATTCATCACTGGACTCCTACCTGATGATGCCATCTTCCGCAGCGCTCCAGAAGGTGTTAGGCCACATTGGAGCTGTGGCGATGCGTTTAACTCTGTTGGTATGATCAGAAAACATGTGGATCGTTTCCTTCATGGTCAGGTCGTGGACATGGACCTTTGTGTCGGCTGCACCTGTAATCAAGATCCGGTCCCCAGAGTGTGGAAGGAACTGTATGCACACACAACAGAATTGATTAATAAACAGGTACACAATGTATCACAGGGTAACAGTGTTAGAAGGAGACACATATTAAGACAGCCGCAGAAAAAAATGTCCACTTTCTTTCAGTTGTTTTTCAAATCAAGACGTAATAAAAATACTCCGGTCTTGACTAATACACTGCACATGCCACATTACCATATTTCCGGCCTATAAGTAGCACCTTTTTGCCTAATTTGCATGCCCTGCGACTAAAGGCCCCATTATAGCTCTGTGTTCTGCCGAACGCCGCTCGACGCCATTCGAACGCAGAGGCACAAGCGTTTGAACGCGGGCACGAACGCGCCAAGCTCAAATTTTACGACCGCGAACGCAAGCGCGTTGTCTAACAATAAACTGCCCGGCGCCGGACTGTTTTGTATGTGACACAAATGTATTAAATTCCTCTTCTTCATCCCTGGTCTGGACTTTTCTTTTGTTTTGTTTTTTTTGCCAAAAGTCAAGTGATTGCTTTCTCCTCCGCTGACTCCGTGACTGAAATGATGAGGAAATGAATGAATTTGTCACGAGTGAATTAAACTCGGGTTCAACGTGGCTGCGCGAGGTTCTGCAGATTTCCTGGTGTGCTGGACCAACGATCCCGGTTTTTATTTTATTTTTTAGAACTTTTTTATTAACAAATAAACACAGAGCACCGCTGTGGCTGCAGCTCGTGCCTTTTTTTTTCTCCACCCGACCTGTCAATCAATTCAGTAGGCGTGTCAGCAAATGACCAATTGGCAACCTCAATTTGTCCCGTAGGTAAACGCTCCGCCCTGCTACTGCTCAAATGACGTCAAGAATTTGGAGCGAAAACGCGAGCATTAACGTGAGAACGAACGCAGAGCTATACTGTGAACTGCCTGCGCACAGAACGCGTGCCTAGAGCGGCATTCGGCCGAACGCAGAGCTATACTGGGGCCTTTATAGGGCGACGCAACATATTTATTTTTCATTTGGGCAAAAAAATGGTGCAGTACCACTTTCTGCCGCTAGGGTCCACCGACCGTTTCCAGCTAATGGGTCCAACAGCAGATTCATCTGGTCGGACTCACTCTGTCGCAGCACGGCCTCCTGCTCTCTGGAGGTATGAACTACTGTAAGCTCAGTGTTTGTTAGCAAAATAGCTCAAGAACCACAGGACAGATTTTGATCAATAGCAATGTGCTGGTGAAGATTCTCAGTCATCCAGGACATGATAAATCAAAAAAAGGCGTTCAATACAGAAACAAGTGGACTTTATTTGTAACAGAAGACGTTTTGCCCTTCATCCAAAGGGCTTTCTCAATTCAAAGAGCAGATGTGAGAGAGGTTATAACAGGCTGAGATGACACACACACATACCTATGTAAATTGAAGGCTGAGATAACACACACACACATACCTGAGATAACACACACACATCCTATGCAAATTGACAAATCACACCTCACCAAACCTTAACAGGTTTCTTAAGGTCTTTGTTAGTCTAATTCACAGATGAGGCTCCTCTGTTCTCATCAGGTGTGAAAATCATCTGGGAATCAGTCCTAAAGCTGCATTATACGTTTTTGAAAGTTGGAATCTGAGGCCTCCTCCTCTATTAAGAGAAGGCCTTTCTCTCTTAATATAAACAGCTTCCTTCACACCCCTCAAACCACATGTGCCCATTTTGGACCGAGAGCACAGGTGGTTGCCAGGGTTGCCATATACATTTAGAATATTTTATTTACCCCCTCCTTTTCTATACACATGTTCACCGAACACAGAGCACACCTCATCTTACAAACACGCTTACTCAGCACATATGGCAGATTAGGTTAGAAGAAACTATTATTTTAAAGTGACAGTACTATAGTTCATAATTTCTTATCTGGCAACCCAACTGTTTTCAAATAAACCCACTCTTTTTTGTTTACTACCCCCAATAAACATTGAAAAAACACAGGTTTCCAGAGGTTGTTCTCATGTAAACAGGGCTAAAATCCTATGGTAGCAGCAAGGGTGGTTAGATTTTACACACACAATTTTTCCCTTTTCATCTTTGCTTGGTAAATATGGTAATAATCACACTGGAAACAACACTTGAGGTTAGATTTTAAAAATGTTGTAACCTGGTAAAGACCATATTATTTGTATGTCCTGATAAGTGAAACCTTACAATAGACAAAGTACAAGAGAAAGTAGACTATTTTCCCTGCGACTGTATTTAAGTTGTTTGTAAAGGCAAACTCTCCCAATTGTGCACTATACTTGTCTGAACAGCTGGACTTTTTAAATTTATTTATTCTGCTCACTGGCGTATTGCTAGTATATTTCAAGCATTTCCCCCCCAGAACATTTTTCATAACGCTGCATGAACAAATTTAGGAGCAAACACCTTTATTATCCTTACCTTTACAGAGAATATATTAGCTGCATGGCCTGTATGCATAGTTGTGAGCTTTTTGTGGCTGAATGGATCCCAGATGATGGCGTGTTGATCATCTGAACCTGAAGCCAGCAGACTGAAAATACAAGACGACAAGTTGTTAGGACTCTTTCAGACTACAGGTAGTCCCCGACTTATGAGCGAGTTCCGTTACAACGAGGTGCTCGTAAGATGAAAATTCGTAAGTTGGAACACGAAGCACATGTTCCCGTAAGTCCGGAATTTCGCTCGTAAGTTGGAACGGTTTTGCTAGCGCAACTACGAACACTCGTTTTTCATCGAAAAACTGCTTACTAGTGCATAAAAATGATCGGAAACGTGTGTCCACATGTTTAGCTAACGAACTGTGGTGAAAAAACACAGAAAAACTTGGTAATTTTTGCGTTTTTTCCAAAAATTCGCCAGCTCGTAAGTCCGGAACCTCGTAAGTGAGGGCGCTCGTAAGTCGGGGACTACCTGTAGTTTTATTTAAAATAATTTATTCTCGGACACATAATATGCACAGCAGCACAGTTACAGTAAGTACCTGTACTGTACTGGTAACTGAATTACAATAAATACTGTACCTTTAGGGTTCAAAGTTAGTCTTTAGGGCCAAGGCATCAAAAGCTTTAATATCTTAAAGTAGAAGATGTTCTGAATACATTTTAAATTTTTTGATGATCCAGACGGGTGTTTTGGAATATTTATAATGTAGACATTTATGTAAATGTCTTCTTAAAATGAATGATTCTTGAAAGAAAATAATGAAAATCAGTTTTGGTCATGACGGAGCTAGAAAGGTATAACGACAACATTTTCAGTGCTACATGTCGCTACAGATAACTCTGAAATCATGTTAGGCCATTCTTGTTGAATGTTTCCCATGTAAAAATCTCATTCTATTGTAAGAAAACTGGATTCATATTTTATCTTATCAATTTTTTTTACCTTACTATGTTAAACATTTACCGTAATCTTTTCCTGGTTCTTGAAAAATCTTTGTTGGTAAAGTGGAGGGGGGGGGGGGGGGTTAAGAATTGTGGACACATAACTGCTCATATATATTGTTTACACTATCCGTATAAAGACAGATTATGATAAAACAAATGACCTTATGATACCATAATGAGACAAAAGTGACATTTTAGGCTCTGAAGACTTACTCTCCTCGCTCATTCCATTCCAGACA
Source organism: Garcialebias charrua (assembly GCA_038048925.1). Classification (NCBI taxonomy): domain Eukaryota; kingdom Metazoa; phylum Chordata; class Actinopteri; order Cyprinodontiformes; family Rivulidae; genus Garcialebias; species Garcialebias charrua. The sequence goes on from JBBPBX010018050.1 coordinate 30,597, forward strand.
GTTCACACAGCCTGTATGGCCCTGTGGAAAAAGACAACACTGGATGTGAGAATAGTACAGGACAGTGTCCTGCGTGGCCACAGCTACTTGTACAAATAAAATGAAATAAAACGGTCTACAGTCAGTGACCTGAAGCTCGGCCTCCAGTCCAAGTCTCTTGATAAAAGGATCAGTCACATGGTAAAACCGTTGGAAGCCTGACGCTCTCTTGTCCTGTAAATGTGAATTAAGATCTTCATCAGTACACAAGAAACCAAAAGTGACAGTCCTTTTACAATATTGTTAACATGGGAACAAAAATCCTCAGATGAGCACATTAGGATATGTTTCTTCACCCTGATCTGCCTGTGCAGGATTTCTGCAGTGATGTTGACAGCACTCATGACCCCAGGTTAAATTCAGCCCAGGAGGGTTCAGACGACATTTACCCCTCTTAATGTGAGTAAGCTGAAAAAAATAAACATTTAAAACATTAACAGAGAAAAGACCATACATGACTGACAAGCAGTAGTCCTCAGGTGAAACATAAACACAACGTTAGCCTATCTGGACTGTACTCATTAACATGATGCTAGCTGATTAGCTTCTGTTAGCAAATGTGGTTCTGTCAAAACGACTATCACGCTTACCATAACTCTAATAACGATTTAATTGTAAAAAAAAAAAAAAGGTTGTTAGCTTCCCAGAATCCTTCACCATCTACAAACCGGGCCTTAGCCTCAGGAGACCTCTCGCTCAGCAAGCAGCTGGCACTAGGCTAGCTTCGGGTAACGTAAATATTTACTACTACGCTTCAATTGTAACACGTGACATCAGAGTAAATCTCACCGCTTTCCTTCAACAAAAAGAGTTTCTGTGAAGAAATGTCCATTTGGCGACATTTACAAACGCAGCTCTGTAAGTTCGCCTAACAAGATTCGCGTAAACACTCGAACCTCCTCCCACTAAAGAGACGATCAGCCTGCTGAAGCTGAACACATCCGGGTTGAGGGCGTTTCAGAATAAAAGCACATCCGCTGAACCGTCAAAATAAAATAAAATACATTGACAATAACACTTTTAAAAACGTGCGTACTTTTTTTTTTTTTAACATATGCTGATTGTGTTTTGGAACATGTTTGCCAAATGTAGAACTCATCTGCCCTCTGTTAAGGGATGTGAGTAGTACACAGCTACTTCTGGCGTCCCAGGGATGGAAATAAGCAGGATGCTCGGTTCTTTCTTTAGGCAGAACCAGGGGCCTCATGTACAAAGACTTGCGTAGATTTCTTACTGAAAAGTCACGTACGGACAAATCCAGAAAAGTGTCCACGCACAAAAAAATCCAGATTTATCAAACTGTGCGTACACCGGTATCCACGCACATTCCTTATGTACAACACAATCAACGTGGAATTCAGCGCACATGAGAGAGTGGCCGACTCCGCCTTTGACACGCCTCCGTATGAATATGCAAAGTCATTCAAATATGCCATGCACGACAGGAATGTCGTCTCTGCTCCATTGCAAATCATGTCGGAACGTGGAAAAAAGAGGAACTTCACGGACTGTGAACAGGAATCACTTCTGAGTGAGGCAGAGAAGCACGGAAAAAGGTTTTATTCGGCACGCCTAGCGCAAAACATACCATCCACTTTTAAACAAGAAGTTGACCCATCTGCTCTAACATGCCTGTATAGGTTAGTGGTGAGCGCGCCCGCCCTTCGTCCCAAAGGTCGTGAGATCGACTCCCCCTTGGTACAACGTTTTTTTTTTTCATTCCAGATTTAAAGAACACAGGACAACTATTTAATAAAACAACAAGAAATAGAACAATACATGAAATGAAAGGAAGCAGACGATTTCTTGTTTTGTAAATAGTTTTCATGTGTATTTAAATCTGGAACGAAAAAAGAAAAAGAGAAACGTTGTACCATGCGAGATTCGAACTCATGACCTTTGGAACTAAAGGCAACCGCGCTACACACTGACCTGTATTCTCGAAGTCTAACAGCCGGGTACTTTGTCACGTGACTGTTGGCAGACATCTTTGTTTTGGGGCAAACAAACGAGTGCTTCGGCGGGTGAAATTGGTAAAATGGTGAAAAGTTGCTGCGTTAAGGACTGCATTTCGCACATAAAAAAACATCCCGATAGAAACTACTTCATTTTTCCTACATCAGGAGCGAGAAGGGAGAAATTGAAAGCTGCAGTCAACAGAGGCATCCAAAAACCAGATGGATCTGTAAATCCTGCAAAGCTTTGATCACCACGAAGCAAGCACACGTATGTGTGTTCGGCACATTTTATTACCGGTACGTATTACTATTGCTTTTAGAAACATAAAAAAGAAAATAGAGGTCATTTATAACAGTTGTTAGCACTGTAATTGATTAAACATCAGTAGGCCATGCACTTGCCTGGCCAGTGTTGAGTCAAATACATAAAAATACACCTTTTCTGAGACTGTTGTAATTCTAGTCTTTGTTATCTTTAGGACGGAAAGTAAATGTCCAGTCCCATCCAGACTATGTTCCATCCATCTTCCCTCAGCGCCCAGAGTCAGTTGAAGTTGCAGCTAACAAACCTTCCCTAAAGGTTGCACGATATGAAAGAGCTGCTCGGAGGGCCAAGAAACCAGGTATGTAATGATTTAATTTACTAAGGGAATACGTAACTTAATATATATATCTTCATAACAGATAACCTAAACAGTGAGGAAAACCTGAAACCTAAAACAAAGAAAGTTCTAATATTGTGTTCATGTGTGTGTCAGAAATATTAAAGTACTGTGTGTTACTGCTAACATGATTAAAATATTTCTCCTCTTTTTCCAACAGCAGTAACACCCAAAGCACGAAGAAAGCTTTCCATGCCAGAGAGATCCACAGCATCCCCAACACATCATTTGGCTTCACAACAGCCGTCGGAAGATGACACGCATGTCAACAATTCATTGATTGACTTTGCCACACTGTGCAGCGCAGAGCTCCTGACACCAGCATTTACTAGGGGCAAAACACAACTGTCTGCAAAAGAAGTTGAAGTTTCACAAAAAATTTCATCTCTCCTGCTCCACTGAAGGTTCCTGCTCCACTGAAGGTTCCTGCTCCAGGTTCCTGCTCTTCTGAAGGTTCCTGTCAGGATACATGTGGAGCGAGTGATTGGACTGATGAAGAACCGTTTTGGTATCCTGAAAGGTTCTTTACCTGTTCGCTGCATACAGAGTTGCAAAGACGAAAGTATGGATTGCCCACTGTCAAGCTGTGACAAAATTCTGACTGTTTGTGCATCACTGACAAACCTGGGACAGGGGATTGTTTTTAGACAGTAGTACTGCTGCATGCAGTTAACCTGTTGGCTTTATTTTAAAAATATTGACCAATTGAGCCTACAGTTGTATATATGGTATGATAGTGTTTCATTTGTAAAGTTCAAATTTTAGTTTGTTTATTTGATAATTATTGTAGAAAGTAATACTTTCTGAAAATAGTGTCATAATATTTTTTATTCTTCTGCAATCCTTTGATTTGATTTGTATTTTCGGTGGCATGTGAAAGAGCTGTTTTAAAACTGAAATGCTTAGATAGGATACAAATTATGAAAAAAAAATTGTCTGTCTTTAATACAATGAGTAATAAACATTAAAAATAGGACGAAACCATAATTTATGTTGTGCTGTTTCCCTTTTTTATGTGAACATTTTTGCATATTCAGTTTCAGTATGAAAAACTTTTAAAAATATTAGTTCTACCACTGACATGAAGTTTAAACAAGCTTAAAGTATAGGTGTCATTAACAGTATTGAATGTGCGTCTTTGCTTCAGACTTTGACAAACATACTTGTTCTGCAACACTGTGAGACTTAATTAACTTTTGCTTGTATACAACAGCTAACAAACAAGATGATAAAGAACCAACAATTAGAGAAAACAATTTTTATTGTTATTGTTGCACTGAAAAAAACACTGCAGTCTTTCATTGTGCGGTCCACAGACAATGAACAACATAATTTTGCAGCTCCCGTTGTGCAAATACATCAGAACATTAAGAAAGATAAAATACAGAGGTAAAAATTGAATAAAAATAGATAAAAAATACAGTAAAAACAACAGTATCAGCCATATCAAAAAGTCAGGTGGCCATTATTGCACATAACCTTATTGCACATAACCACAGTGTTTGCAAGTTAACCATGTGTGTTTATAAGTCTTAACTGCTGTTAGATAATGAACAATAAAATAATTTTGCAGCTCCCGTTGTGCAAATAAATCAGAACATTAAAAAAGATAAAATAAAGAGGTACAAATACTGTATATATTATTATTATTTACCCACATATCAACCGGTAGTTTATACGGACATTTTTGGAGTCCAGACAGTTTCAGTTTCATACTGTCCCGCTGTCGCGCATCTGGTAGTAAACTGTCTTCGTATTCATAAGACATCCTTCCAAAGATGTGTGCTACACAAAAATATTCGATTCGACTTTACTAGCAAACAAAACCAGAGCCTCTGAACAAAACGAATTCCAATGGTCTGAACCGCAGTTTACCCCCACAACGCAACCTGATGTTGAAGTCACGTGATGCGTGACATCACGTCGACTTCGAGAATGCGTGTTGGTACAGCTTGGTTAACTTCTTATTTAAAGAAATCACATCTCATTGTTGTCAATATCGTTGCCACTATTTGGCGCATGCTTTTATATCCACTCATCTAATTGCGTCCATGTGGATGTAATAATTGTTAATCATGTGTGTTTGGTGGGATTTATGATTATTTTCATATCATGGACACAGTTTCTCTGAATAACCTGTAAGTGTCGCCAAAGGAACAATAACCACAGAAACGTGCGTACGCAAGCAGGGGAGCAGCCGTGGATTTGTACGTGGATGCGCAGATATTCCCGTTCATATCAGATTTGATACATACGCCACTTTGCGTGGAAAGTGACGTGCGCAATGTTTTTGTGCGTGCGCACGGTTGATACATGAGGCCCCAGAGCCGTATATATAGAGAGTTCTGACACTCTTTGAAGTCGCCGACAGGCGGTCAATTGTTCCAAACAACGGCTATGGAAACCTTGTGGAGCTGCGCCCTCTGGCGGCGACAGAGCGCTACTGCAGGCAGAGTCAGACTGTAAAACAGCCATGGAACAAATCGCCCCCTCCATGACCCACGTTTGATTGATTGATTGATTGATGTTCTTTTAAAATGAATGAATAAACAATACAAGACAGTTTCATCAGATACAAGAATACAAGTAGGATAAAATGAAGGGAGCAGAAAGAAGATGAAATCTTATTATATCTGCCCCTTATTTCACAGTTTGTTCAACCAATGATAACCTTCAAGCAACATCACAGAATGAATAATTCTACTTATTTTTCTAACTGTAATACACAAACTACATCACAAAATGAATAATTCTACTTAATTTTCCTAACTGTAATACACAAACTACATCACAAAATGAATAATTCTACTTAATTTTTCTAACTAATACATAAACTAGATCACAAAATGAATAATTCTACTTAATTTTTCTAACTGTAATACACAAACTACATCACCCATAATTCTACTTACTTTTTCTAACTGTGATACACAAACTACATCACAAAATGAATAATTCTACTTAATTTTTCTAACTAATACACAATTTTTCTAACTAATACACAAAATACATCACACTTAATTTTTTTTTTCTACTTAATTTTCCTATTTTTTTTATTATTTTTTTCTACTTAATTTTCCTAACTGTAATACACAAACTAGATCATAAAATGAATAATTCTACTTAATTTTTCTAACTGTAATACACAAATTAAAAGATGGCACAACATCAAGATGTTCACAAAATGAATAATTCTACTTAATTTTCCTAAATGTAATACACAAAATACATCACAAAAATGAATAATTCTACTTAATTTTTCTAACTGTAATACACAAACTGCTCCTCTGTGTTTTGGGGTTCCACAGGGCTCCATTTTAGGTCCCCTGCTTTTCTAAAGCCTAAAGCAAGATGGCCGCGCTCAGACCAGCCGCAGCTTCATGGGCTCCCAGAATATCCCCAGTTTTTAGTAGTTTTAATAGTGTTTTTGTACCTGACTCTGCGCGTTTTTTGCGGGTGAATTATAGCCGAACTGAGCTGTTGAGAATTGGAGCGGATTTACCACAAGGCACAGCTGAAATCAGCAACAAACTCAAATCAGAACTCGGAAGATTGGATCTGCTTAGATCATCTTTCTGGAAGCAGATGCGCGGAGGAAAGAAAAGGAAGCGGTGCTCTCGAGGGAAAAAGCGTGGCTGTCGAGCAGGAATTATGACGAGACTCCGGGCAGACGCTAAAACCGGGAGACCGCCGATGCCGGCTCTTTTCCTGTCCAACGTGCGTTCGCTCGACAACAAGATGGATTTGCTTCGTCTGAGAGTAACAACGTCGGAGGAGATGAGGAGATGTTCGGTGCTTTGCCTCACGGAAACATGGATCAATGAGGACACTCCTGACTCTGTTTATGAGTTGGATAATAAGCTATTTTTCAGAACGGACCGGTGCATCGAGACTACGGGGAAAACGCGAGGCGGAGGCGTCTGCATTTACGTTAACAAAGACTGGTGCACGAACTGTGCCGTTATCAGCAGGATCTGCTCAGCTGCTGTGGAGCTTTTAACAATAAGATGTCGGCCACATTATCTTCCCCGCGACTATTCAGCGATAATAATAAGCAATGTTTACATAGCACCCGATGCTAATGCCAACGACGCCCAGGGAGAAATTCATGACTTACTCACCTCGCTGCAGTGTAAATATCCTGAGGGGTTTTTCATTGTTTCCGGGGACTTCAATCACGTAGATTTACGTGTCATTCTTCCAACCTTCAATCAGCACGTTTTCACAGCAACACGAGGAAATAAGACACTAGACCAGGTCTACACGAATGTGAAGGGGGCGTACACGGCGAAGCCACGCCCACCGCTCGGGGCTTCCGACCATCGCTCCCTGCTATTGGTCCCTAGACAGCTCCCCCCACTCAGACGTCACAAGCCGGAACAAAGAGTGATCACATCGTGGCGCCAAGATAGTTCCCCCATGCTAAGAGACTGCTTTGAAAACACAAACTGGTCTGTCTTCAAAGAGGCAGCTACGAATGGAAGTTCAGTTGACCTGGAACTTTATGCTTCCTCAGTCCTGGGTTACATCAGTACATGTGCTGAAAATGTATCCATAAGAAAGTGTGTTAAATTTTACCCCAATCAAAAACCCTGGCTAAATAAGGATGTCCGCACCCTGCTGGCAGCCAGGGACACTGCATTCAAGTCTAAAGATACTGAGGAGTTGAGAAAGTGCAGGAGAGAACTGGATGATGGCATAAAGAAGGCCAAAGCCGCGTATGCACAGAGGATCGAGGGACAGTTCACCTCACATGATCCACGGAGCATGTGGCAGGGCATCAAATGCTTAACAGACTACAAGGGCAAAAGCAAACAATGCCCCAGGGACCCATCCCTGCCTGATGCCCTCAATAAGTTTTATGCACGTTTTGATGATCCAAACAGACCAACTAGCACCAGACTCAACTCATCACCAGACGAGGAGCACCTCAAAGTGACCGCAGCAGAAGTGAGAGGTAGTCTCAGAAGGATCAACCCTCATAAAGCTACGGGTCCAGACAACATCCCAGGGAAAGTTCTGAAGGAATGTGCGGACCAGCTCTGTGAGGTGCTGGCTGACATCTTCACCACCTCACTTTCACTGGAGTCAGTTCCCACCTGCCTGAAGACTGCCACCATCATCCCAGTCCCAAAAAGCTCCACAGTGACTGGTCTGAATGACTATAGACCGGTGGCTCTCACCCCGATAGTCGCTAAATGTTTTGAGAAACTGGTCATGTCCCACATAAAGACAGCCGTCAACATCAGCGAGGACCCTCATCAATATGCATACCGTGAGAACCGATCAACAGAGGACGCCATCTCCTCTGTGGTCCACACTGCTCTCACCCACCTGGATCAGAAGGACTCATACGTGCGTCTGCTCTTTGTGGACTTCACATCTGCCTTCAACACCATGATCCCCCAAACTCTGATAGACAAACTATCCACACTTGGACTAAGCCCCTCTATTTGTAACTGGGTCTTAGACTTCTTAACAAACAGACCACAGTCCGTGAAGATCCACAACTTCTCCTCCTCCACCATCACCCTCAGCACTGGCTCTCCTCAAGGATGTGTGCTGAGCCCTCTTCTGTTCACTCTGCTCACATATGATTGTACAGCCACACATCCAGGCTGTCATATTGTTAAGTTTGCAGATGATACAGCTGTGGTGGGATGCATCACAGATAATGATGAATCCAGCTACAGACAGGAGGTGGAACATCTGGAGAGCTGGTGCAAAGAGAACAACCTTCACATGAATGTGAAGAAGACGAAGGAGATGATTGTGGACTTCAGAAGGAACAAACACACCCACACCCCACTGTATATAGGTGGATCTGCGGTGGAGGTGGTCTCCAGTTACAAGTACCTGGGTGTACACTTGAATGATAACCTCAGCTGGAGCAATAACACCACCAGCCTGATCAAGAAAGGTCATCAGAGACTCTACTTCCTCAGACGGCTGAGACGAGCTGGTCTGAGAAGCTCAGTCCTCACCTCGTTCTACAGGTGTGCAGTGGAGAGCGTCCTGTGCTCCAGCATCAACGTGTGGCATGGAGGCTGCACAGTTGCAGAGAGGAAAGCTCTACAAAGAGTGGTGAAGGCTGCACAGAAGTCTGTGGGAGTCAGTCTCCCCACCATCACAGACATCTACACCTCCAGATGCAGAAAAAGAGCCACCTGCATCATGAAAGACCTCACTCACCCAGCACACTCACTCTTTGCACCACTCCCCTCGGGACGGAGGTTGAGGAGCATCAAATGTAGAACCACTAGACTGAGGAACAGCTTCTACCCTGAGGCTGTCAGACTCATGAATAAATAAATAATAAGAATAAACACTGCAAAATGTCACATCATGCTGATACTGATCTGTTTCTTGTTGCTGCGTTCATCTGTGACTATCTGCGTTCATCTGTGACCATCTGCTCATGTTCGTGCTGCTGTTTATAATGATGTTTTTCTACTACATTAGGGCTTAGTGTATTACTAGCTGATGTCTCTCTTAGTTAATCCTAGATGTTATTATTGTTTTTCTCTTGCATTTGTTGTTGGATGTAACTGGGACCCCGTGTACATAATCTCGTTTTCAACACATGTACTACATGCGGTGCAAATGACAATAAATTCTCTCTGACTCTGACTCTGACAAACGCACTAAGCTACATCATAAGTACAACATAGGTGTAATACACAAATACGCAAGGTTACATCATATATAGTTTTTGAGCAAGTCTTTTTTTTACCTTTTTCTTAAATGTATACATTGATTTTTCATTTTTAACATCACTCTCCAGAGCATTCCACAATCGAACTCCCTGAATTGAGGTAGACCGTCCCTTTAAGCTGGTTCTGAATTGTGGTTTGATGAATATCTCTGTCCCTTTGAGATTGTAATAACTTTGTCTTTTTATAAAATTTCTTTGGATATTTAAAGGTAATGTGTTATTATGAGCCCTATACATAACTGATAAAATACTATATTCTACCAATTCCTGGAATTTCAATAAGTTTAGCTGAAGAAACAAAGTGTTTGATGGGTGACTGAAATGTTTTCTGGTGATTACTCTTACAGCTCTCTTTTGTAAAATAAAAACAGGCTTTGTAATAGTTTTGCACGCTTTTCCCCAAACCTCAATACAATAGATTAAATGTGGAGCAATGATTGTGTTATACAACATATGTAAAGCTTTATCAATTAAAAAATCCCTGACTTTATACAGTACTGCAATTGATCTAGCTATTTTTTTTAATGGAATTTACATGATGTTTCCACGTCAGTTTGTCATCAATGATAACACCCAGAAACTTCACTTCACTCACTTTACAGATCACAACATCTTCAATTTCAAATGGATCGTCATCAACAATTCTCTTTTTGTTACTGAATATCATGTAATTAGTTTTATCTAAATTCAAAGATAATTTGTTTAATTTAAACCAAGTTTGTATTTTTATAAATTCTGTTTTCATCATATCCAAAATCTGTTTTATGTCATTACCCGAACAGAAAAATGTGGTGTCATCGGCAAAAAGAACACATTTAAGTAGTGCTGACACATTTACCAAGTCATTCACATATAAAATAAATAACTTTGGTCCAAGCACAGAACCCCAACGCCAAAAATACACTACTTGCGGCTCCGCCCCGCTCCGCTCCGCAGGTCGCAGCGAGTCTATTTCCACTACCTCCGCTCCGCTCAGGTCCGCCTGCATGCGCCGCTCCGAGACGCATGCGTGGGAATTGCGAGATTGCGAGATAAATCAAGTGATAAATAATGAAGTCAGAAAAGAGACGCACAAGATGGCGCTCTAAACTCATTCATTCATTGAACCTTTATTTAGTCAGGTAAATCTTTTGAACCTCATGGGCTCATTTGCGAAAGCGACCTGCTAAAACTAAAGAACAATGAACAGACGCAATTTGGGAGCTCTGATATTCAACCGACACATTTTTTTTTTTCATTCATTCAACCTTTATTTATACAGGCTAGCCTCGTTGAGTCACGGGGACTCATTTACAAGAGGGACCTGTCTCACTCACACCAAACAACCATCCACTCTCACACTCACACCTAGGGTCAATTTAGAGTCACCAATCAGCCTAACAAGCATGTTTTTTGGTCTGTGGGAGGAAACCGGAGTACCCGGAGGAAACCCACGCATGCACGGGGAGAACATGCAAACTCCACCCAGAAAGGCCCCGGACCGGGATTTGAACCGGCAACCTTCTCGCTGAGAGGCAGCAGCTCTACCAGGGAGCTGTTTGCTACAAGGAGACACTCCGCTGACAAGGTACCATTAATAAGTGTATAGGTACTGAGTGACATGAAGGGTGCAGAAAGAAGAAAACACGAGTCCAGCCAACTGCCAACTGCTAGCGTAGCTACCAAGCTAGCTGGTTCAACACACGGGAAGCTAGCTGGAAAGCTAACTGGAGCTAAAAGTTCGACCGCTGCCAGCATGCACGATTATATTGGGCCAGATATTGATGAGGGGATGGAAGCAGAGTTTCCACCCCTGCCCGTGACACCCTCCAAGCCCCCAGCAGAGAAACAAAGGAAGCTAAAAGATACCGAGACAACCGTCCTCTCAGAGTTGGCTGCGCTTTCCCGCCTCATAAACAACAGGTCGGACGCACTGGAAAAAATGGTCAGTAGCAACAAAGAGGCTATCAAGGACAATTCTAAACAAATAGAAGGTATCAAGGAATCGCTGGAGTTCATCTGTGCAGATTTAAAAGACGTGAAGAGCAAGGTGGAGCACTGTGAAAAGAATATTAATGACTGCCAGAAAATCTGCAATGTGCATGAGAGTCGTATTTCACAGCTGGAAGCTTATTCACGTCGCTGGAACTTGAAGCTCCTCGGCCTGGAGGAAAAAGAAAATCAGGATGTAAGGAAAGTTGTCATCAAAATCTGCCAAGCCGTGCTCCCAGATATGAAGGAGGAATCTTCAAGTTCGATCGACGTTGTGCATCGCCTTGGACCGAAGAAAGCTGGCACACATTCCAGAGGCGTCATCATTCGCTTTGCCCTTCGCTCTTACCGTGATGCTGTTTGGCGTTCCGCTAAGCGTTCCACCTTCCTGCGAGACAACAAACTGAAATTTGCTGAAGATCTGTCTGCTGAGGATCGAGAAAGAAGGCGTTGCAGTGGTGTGGGACTCTGCATTCTCCCTGATCACTGGTGGTCCCACCCCAGCGACCTCACCTCGTTTCCCGACTGGTTGTTCTTCATCAGACAGCCAACCGCTCTGTGTCCCTCTTTCCCGCACTTGAAACAGTGACTGCAGTTCTCGTTTCTTTGGGAGACACATTGCTGACATCTTCGTTTAGCTTCTGACTTTACTGACTGTTTTTGGTGGGGAGAAGGTGTGAGAATGTTTTCAGTCCCTGGACTAAGCATAGGTGTTAAAGCTTTCTCCAAACTCTTGGTCAGTGATAAAACCTGTGCTGTTAGCTCCTGTATGGCAGTACGGTTAGCTTGGACTTCTGCCTGCATCTGAACTACATTCTGACTTTTCTTATCCATCTGCACTGTACTGACATTGACTGTTTTGGGTTTAACAGTCTGACCCAATCTATTTTGTCTCTCTGTGTCTTCACCTACTGACTTTGTTATCACTTCTAGAATAAAATCATCAGTAACGTTCTCATCTGAAATGTGGGGTTTAAGATCTTGTCGGATGTATGAATATTTTTCATGTATCCCCTGGTAAAGTGAATGCAGGAACACTCCCTGAACTAATTTTTTTTCATATTGTAAACCTGTACTTACTTTAGAAGCAAAAAGTACACGCTGTTTTAACCCCATCATTCTATACATAAACTGTTGTGGACCTTCTTTATCATGTTGTCTTGCATTGCTCAGTTCTTGGAATAATTCATTACTGCTCTTATCTTTAAGATGTGCTCTGAGAAAACGCTTCAGTTCAGTTACAGTTAGACTATCTTTTGTCATAAGCATGTCTTTGAATGTACCCGGTTTAATTATTCTGAGAACTGTTCTAATGATCTCAGTCTCAGTGAAACCTTCACTCAGTCCTTCATCAATTTGCTTACACAAGCAGTTAAAACTCACGTCTGAGTCAGAGTCTGAGATCTGACCAGCATGAATCCGAAATTCTCTTCGTGGGAGTAATGCAGCAACATCCGTCAGTTTTACTAACCCAGTTACCTGATGAGCAACAACTGGTGTTGACACTATCTTACTCCTCGCTGAAGCTGCTACAATCTGCTCAGTCTTGTACCCCGATGTAGCTTCCTCTTCATCCACTGAATGATGTGGGTTCTTTGCTTCTTGGGCTGACTGCAGTTCATTTATGAGGTCACGAAACATCAGCAGGTGCGACATCCCTTGGTCCTCCAGACTCCTTAATTGTTTACTTCTTAAAAAGTCAACAATGAAGTCAAAGAGTTCCACCTCGGACGACTCCTCCCCTGGCATGTCTTCTCCCACCTCATCTTGGCATGATACTGCTAGCTGGTGAAGCAGGTCTCTTCTAGCATCCTTAATCAGTTGGTGAAGCAGCTGCTGGATCTCCCACTGAAGCTCATGTAGCGTCGTCATCTCTGGATACCTGAAGTCTTGCTTTAGGTCATCAGCTCATAGAACAGGAAGTCAGGATCCCACGGTTCTTTGTTGGATAGCACCAAGCCAGCAGGAGGCGCTATCCCGGACGAGCCCCCAAATTTGTTACCCTGCAACCTTGGATGGTGGAGGGTAAGGTGTAAGATGATCTCTCAACGTGTGATGCTGTGGTATGAGAAAGACGAGACACACACGTTGAGCCTTTTTTTCACATTCAACCAGAAGATTTATTCTTCTTCTTGTGTGCTCTAAACACGCTTCATAGATCACATATTTCAGGTAACACATTCTTTAGTAGAGAACCATTAACTTCATTACATTACACAATGACTATAATATACATTTAAACCAAACGATCATTCTTTCAACATGCTCTATTTAGCATTATGAATTCTGTCAAATTACAAAATTAATTCACAAATAGTTTTTACTTCTCTAAAACATATTAATTTTGTAATTAGTGCTTTAAATTCAATACCTTGTCCTCTTTTCTGAGACCTGTATTTAACTATAAAAATAAAAATAAATAATAAAATATATTTAAATATTTAAACACCTTAGCTGTTAGCAATATCCATTGTTTTAACAGAACAACTTTTCTCTAAACACAAAGAAAACCTCATCTTTAAACTGAAAAGGTGCAATGCTCCTTTAATGCTGTCTCTCTTTACTAAGCTTCACACATATGCAGCCATTACTTACTTAATGTCATAACAATATTTCTGTTTTTTCATGAACCCATAACAAAATGTCCATTTTATAAATAAAGAGAACAGAAAATGTCCTTTGTGTGAGAACAGCCTCACAAAGTGCAAAGTATAAGTTCAAAGTGAATTCAGCAGGCCTTCAGTTGTTGCTAAGCAACACCACATACACAAAATCTGCTAGCATTAGCTCCAATTAGCCTTCATGAACAAGTCCCGTTTTTGTACACAATACAATTATAAAACGAACTTTGTGACTCATTAGTTGAGATTCGATTTAATAACCTTTCAACTCTCCCAAGAAACTAATATATATGCATAAAACACATTTTTTACTGACCTGTGGTATGAGAAAGACGAGACACACACGTTGAGCCTTTTTTCACATTCAACCAGAAGATTTATTCTTCTTCTTGTGTGCTCAATCTTTCTATGCCACCAACGCAACAGCGCCTCTAGCGGTTTTGTGTGAAATTGCATAGAACTAACTAAAATGACACTAAAGAACTTAATACAATGAGAAATTAAAGATACAAAAATAAAAATTATGTTGGGGTGTCTATTTTCCTATTTTCTTAATTATTGCTTTAATTTGCTATTGCCTTGTTTTTCACCTCTCAACACTTGCGTCAGTTTTCTCCAGGGACTCCGTTTTCTCCCACAGACTAATATGCTCCTATGTTCTGTCCGATTAAAGACCATATGACACTGTCATGTTGTCGCATGTATTTATTTTTGGAAGTATTGAAATACATCAAAATTAATATTTCATTGTGATCATTTCAAATTTACGCCATTGACTCTTTCAATCCCTTTCCTTGTTTTTGATAAATTGGAGATGGTGTTCATAGCTTGGTAATGAAATCTATTAAATCTATTTTAACATCCGAGTCTGACACTACAAAATCTAAAACATAAAAGGAGCTAAAAGCTTTCCTCCAGCTCTGTGTGGCTGAGCATTTTGCAGACGGCTGGGCGTTTACTGTGGTCACTGACTGCTGGCTCTTTATTGTTTCCAGCACAGACGAAACACTTTGATGGGAAGAGAAAATGCAGGAAGCACAAGCTCTTTCTGTCAGAGATACAGGATACTGCTCCAGTGAGATCCCAGTAGAATTTGTCATTTTTACCATTTCTTTTCCTTACCCAGCTTTTTATTTCACAAGGTCAACTTCACATTCAAGCAAGTAAAGGTTAAACAAAAACTAAATGAACAGGATGCACTTTAATCTAACTTTAACTTGAGTTTATTTACTAAAATTGTTGTCAGACAAATTTCACACATTTGAAAGTCCCTGTGAATCTATCTGTGACAGTACTGTCACCCACATGTGGCAGTCTTAAGGCTCCGGCAAAGCTGAGCGTCCTGCCTGTACGCCACTCTACGCGCGCATTCTGTGTGCACGCGTTCGCTGGCACAGCTCTGCTTTTCGTTCTCATGTTAAATGCTCGCGTTTTCGCTCCAAATCCTTGTTGTAATTTGAGCAGCTGCGTGCAGAGGGGACAAACTGAGGTCGCTGATTGGTCACTTGCTGACACGCCTACTGAAATGATT
>JBBPBX010018051.1:9941-21992 GCA_038048925.1 Garcialebias charrua
ATTGAAAACAATGGTGCTAATATGCTTTATGCACGAACAAAAGGAAAAATCAGAAAAACAGACTTTCATCCCCTCTATACCCTCCTCCCTTTCTCAAATGCCACACACACATACAAAAAAGCAGACTGCCTATTTTCTGCTAAACAATGTTAAACATTTACACAAAGGGAGCCAAATGAGCCACTGATTGAAGATAAAATCAGTGCCCGTGCAACCCATCACAGAGGCTCTCAATCCCCCATATGCATGATTAATACATCAAACAACATCAATTCTCCTTCCTCTCCCACTTGTCAATGAGCGCACACCCACGTACGCGTCGCTCGCTAATGCACAGACGAGCATCAGCCTCCCCTCCCTTCCCCCTCTCTGAGCACACACAGTCACATTGTACCCAAATCCTTACAAGATTGTGCATTAACACACAGAACGCTGCCCCCTCCATCATGGTTAATACATCAAACAGCATTAGCTTCCTGGATTCCTGAAGCTTAGACAGATACGGTTCTGACAGCACGATTCCTCACTGGCTGTCTTTCCCCCTTCAGCTTCCCCACTTTCTTTATTCCCTGTGAAGTATGTTTGGGTGGTTGCAGAACATGCTGCCAAAATAGATTCACTTATATATTACCTTTGCTTTTTTGTAAGCTTGTATAATGTCATGTTAGAAAGCCATCCCTACAATAAGATGAAACTGCTCAGGAGCTTAAGAAGCTTGGGAGATGTTACAACAACACAGCAAGCTATAACCAACAAGTTCTTACTTTTTTATTTTTTTTTTATTTTGTGAGATTTGCAATTTTTGAGCTACCATATCCAGGAGTCACTTTTGTTTTGTGCCAGCATTAGTTCATGGAAATAAGATGAGAGCCACATGTGTGCATCACATATAAATGGGTCATCAAGTGCATGCAATCTAACCTTTGCAATTCAGATTTTCACCCTTTTTATTTTATTTATTTATTTATTTATTTTTCTTTCTGAGCATACTATAATATCAGTGCATCCTCATTGAGTGAATGAAAGGAGCAGGTGGCTCATTGGATCAGGGTCTAATAAAATGGCCATTCATTAGTATATGTTTAGCATAAAGTGCTGTGTAATTACAATGACAGGCCTGCATCCTTATAACACAACCCTGCATACAATCTTCATCTGATTTCACAGTGCGTTCAACGTGATATTGATTTGATTTTAGATATCTGGACATAAATTAGTAAACAGGAGTCTTTGCATATCCTGTGATGAACCTCAACCACTAAAGGAAGCATTAGGCACAGTCTGTCTTTGAAAATGCAATCGAGAAACTGTCTGTTTTTAGGAAGCTTTCTCCATCAAATGGATAATCATACAACTCCCTCTTGTTCCCATCTGTTTCACAAACTCTGTGACAGTTTAGGAAATAACAAGAGGAGGAAAACAAATATATGCAATGAGAGCCAAATACTTGCCCTATTTTACCACAAACTCCACCATGCTGTTATCTGTAAACTGTTATCTTTTGCTCTATTTTTTGTTTTACTTTTGCAGTGTGAAGAAGTCATTTATCAACACACTTCTTGAGCAACAAAGACAGATTCAGCAGCAAGAATTCCCCAATATACTTTCATTGGCTTAAAGTAGTAACGTTAAGGCACTTAGCAGATTGCTTCATGAATCTGAAAGGTGTCCAACGTAGATAGCTCCTCAATAAAAGTGAAAACCAAATGAAAAAGAGGTTGTGTGCATGTTATGGATAGCCTACTGAGCTGATGATAGTGTAGCTTAAGAGCAGAGAGTCACATGTGATCCTCTATACTGCAAATCCTCAAAAAGAGGATAAAGAGGCTTCAAAATCACATTTACAGCACAGGGGCAGCATCCCGCTGATAAATACAGATCATGGTGTTTTGACCCTGTCCGTCAACACATTGAAGGGCTCGTAGCTTCTACACTAAGGAGTCACAAACCAGCCTTTCTTACCAACAGATAGAGGGGTTACACTTCAATAACTCTAAATAATAGCTCCAGTTTGTGAGACCTAAAGAGCATGGGGCAAGTTAATACAGAGACGTGAATTTTCCAGACTTTTACTCTGTTGTTTGACCGCTTTTTTGCTCTACCAAAAAGCAAGCAGGTTCTTGAATTTATTTCTCCATCACACAATCAAAGTCCATTGATCTACAAAATATCTTACCTGCTACTTTTTTTTTTTTCAGGTTGTGTCAGTCACTAGTGCCCAAGTCCAACAGTCACTGCGCGAGAGGCGGAACATACCCTGGACAGGTTGTAAGTCCATCACAGGGCCACATCTCTCACTCAAGAATAGAGAGAATTTAGAGTTGCCAAAAAACCTTGCATTTATAAACCTTTATTAAACTAAGCAAATTCCATTGAGATCGCAGATCCCCTCTGCAAGGGAGCCCTAGTCCTGACTGCCTAACATGCATGGTTTTGGTCTGTGGAAGGAAATTGGAACACTAAGAGAAAACCACATGCATGGTAAGACCATGCAAACCACCAATAAAGGTCCCCAGCCAGGATTCGATCCAGCACCTTTCTCGCTGAGAAGCAGCAGTTCTACAAATTGTGCCATTGTGCTATCCCACAAAGGACATTTAATGACATATTTTGCATGGCACACTAATCATCATGCTTCCTAACATCCAGCAAGTCTGACATTCTTCTTCAGAACACTCAGTGATGCCATTAAATGCCACTACTAATCACCATCTGTTAGACATTTACTGTACTGTTTGAACAAAACTCAGTAGGATTACAGGGGTCAAATGGCAGCATTCATCGAGTGGCTGTGAGTATGTCTTTATTGCTGAAGCTAATGTGATCCAAAATGTTCCCAGCTTAGATGCTTCTGGTGTTTTTATACTACAATAAACTTTATTTCAGTACTATAAATAAGTTATGTGTGCTTTGTCAACAACAACAAAAAAAAGTTGTTTATGATTACATTTCCCATTGATCCCATTGGCTTATTGGGCTATGCCCCATGTCAGAACAACAAAACAAAAAAAAAGTGTGTCATAGGCTATGGGAGTGAGCAGGTTCATTCCCCACACCTGGGGATCGGATCATGGGACAAGGGACAGCAGTGGCTGAGTGGTTAGAGCAGCAGTCCTCCAATGGGAGAGTTGTGTGTTCGATTCCACCAGCTGTCACATGCTGAAGTATCCCTGGGCATGACACTGAACCTCTCAATGCCTCAGATGTGCCCCATCAGTGTATGAATGTGATCCAATGGACTGATTAGGCTTTGTAGAGATCTAGTAGAGTGCTGTATAAATGTGATTGTGTGGACGGGTAAATTATGGCATATAATGGACTCTGTGTCATCAAACGGGTTATTTACTAAACTCTCGGTCATGTGCTCATACAGTTTGCACTACTTCTCATACTTGCACTAATGTTTGTATTACATCACTGCCTATAATCATAATACTGTTTACATTCTCTGTTTACATTTATTAATACTGTTTACTTTTATTACTACTGCTTACATGTAATTACTACTGTTTACATTTACACTACTCTAATATCTACACCACTGCTGATACATATACAGTGTGCTCTGAACGGTCTTATTTAGGGATGCCCAATGTGCCTTACTGCATATGCCACTTTTTGCCTCTATAACAACATCAACTACTACCTCATACATATACTGTGTACATTAACTCATACGCTGCTTTGCCACTTTGCAAATGTCAATGCTAGAAACCTTTAGTTTATTTTAGTTATACTTTTTATACTCTTTTTTTATACTAGTATGCAAAAACTCAGGACAGTATTATGTTCATTAAATGTTTAATGTTTTAGTTTTAGAGTTGGTGTAAATTTTCATACTCTTATACCACTATGCAAAAAACAGGACAGTGTTAGTTTTACTATTTTATGCTTATGTCTATTATTATATGTTTCAGTGTTTCAATGTTTAGATGTTTACTGTTGCACCGAGGGACTGAGAGAAACGCAATTTCGGTCCTGTGTATGTCCTGTACAGTACATATTGCAGATCTGACAATAAAGTTGACTTTGACTTTGACTTTGATAATGCATTTTAAAGCACTTTGATTATCTTGAGAAGATAAAAAAGGCACGACTTGTATATTTGTAAAGTCCATCTACCATTTAAATTTAGGATTCAAAAATAGTTATCCCCACAAGGCTATCTCTAAATGGGTAATTTTCTTATTGTCACAATTTTAGTTCACATGTGATGGATAACCCATTAAAAAAATGCCAACTTTTAATAGACATAATTTTGTGAGGTACTGTGAATTAAGGCTCAATTTACATTACAATGATAATATCAGAAATAATTCCAATAAAAACAAACACGGTGAATGGATGGATGGATGGATGGATTGATGTATGATTTCCTAATTTAATCATACCTTCTGAGTTTCCCACTTTTGGGCACATCAGTATTAATGCTGCACACACTCCAGCCCTGTGATTCTTGGTACTGTAACTAAATATTTCCAGCCAGACAGCGTTTAAGTTGTTTGGTAAACAGCAATGGAGAATGGGAATAATTAGCTATATGCTTTGTTTGTTTGGTGGGACATAAAAATAAAATAAAAAATACAATCAATTAGGGGTGAACTGATAAATCGGCCGGACGATTTATTGGCTCAGATTTCCTTAATTTTTGGAGATAAGAGTTTGGCCGATACTTACACAAGAAACCAATTTTACAGATTTTATTTTATTTTTTGTACTTTTAACAACAATTGTCTAAACTTCATTTATATTTCAGAGCACTACCTCATGGACAGTTAAACAAGTTTGTATTGTTTCTAGGATATTGTTCAATAGTATTCCCTGATGCATGCTCCAATATTCTAGGTAGAAAAATCTAGAAAAGCTAAGTCTGGTCCTCTGGACATTCAAAAAACAAAACAAAAAAGTAGAAATGTTTCGTCTTTCGTCCGAAAGACTTCCTCAGTCTGCGATGCTGTATTCAACTCAGTCTTATCTTGACGTCCCAGTGGCTTTTAAACCCCAAAATACATTACGGCAAAGACTGGTTCATCCCAAAGATCTAGTCCCCCGGGCACTAACAGAGTAATATTGTGTATGCTGTTCAGTGTCAGGAGGGCTGTGATCAGTCTTATATCGGGGAAATGTTGGATTTTACAGCTTTTCATACCTTTATATATATTTTTCAAGCTTTGAAATGTCACTGATGATGTATTTTATACAAATGTGTGTGTATGTGTCTTCATTGATCATATTTACAGGCATGTATTCATTTTAGAGTGTCTACTAATTAATTTATGTCATATATAATCTCACATTTGCTAATGCTAATCTTACAAGTTCACACTTGACATACAAGCTAATCAAACATTCTAAGTGGAACAAGTCACAGGTAAGATGTTTACTACTCTCTCACTTCTGCTCAGGAAAACAAGAGTGCTTCTTTGTTCTCAGAGCAGAGTCGAGCACATGGCAGGATGTGTGTGCCACAAGGCCCAAACATTGATTAAACATAAATAAAGTCAAATCACAACACTCATATACATTATACTTAATACAAATTAACTAACTAGTCTTTCATAGTTCTAACACTAAGAATAGTTAAGTATTAGACAATGTTAACGCTTTAACATAGACTAGTAGAGTCACAGTGAACAAGCATTGATATTAGATGTTCTTCTTTGGGTGTCATAAATTCACCGTTATCAGTAAAGGAATGTTTGCTGTCTACGGCCTTCAAGTTGCCATGGTGACGGTCTGCTCATGAAGGGCTGACACACTCTAACCGTGTTTCCATCCATTTTCATTTCGAATTTTGAGCTAATTTTTGAAATCTCGCAAATATGTAAATACAAATTAATGCGAAGCAGAAGTGTTTCCATCTACTGGCTTGTAGCGCATCTACCAAGCCACGCACAGCGTCATTACGTCAGACGTCAGCGTCATTACGTCAGACGTCAGCACTGCGCATGTCTACAGTAAACAGGAAGTAGCGGTTGAAAACAGAACCCGGCCACACATCTCGTCAAAATGGAGAGAATATTTCAGGTACGTGTTGCTATCGGGCAAGTTGTATTTATTCTGTCATGCCAACTAGTTTTAGCGATGTTACATGTTGTCCGGAGCGGAAACAGCTGAACGTCACGTGACGTGAATGTTCGCTACGGCAGAACTGAGTCGGCAAATCTGTTTCCATCTGTCGTTTTGCGCATCTGCTCATTTTCGAAGATCCCAAAAACCACCTCAAGCGAGCGTATAAACTTTTTGGCGAATTTGAGGAAGTAAATTCGGATTTTGCCGTTTCCATTAAGCTTTTCTGCTGCGATACTTCAAAATGTGCATCTAGAAACCTTGATGGAAACACGGCTATAGTCACTCAACATCTAAACCAATTGGAAGCTGGTCTGCTTCGGAGGGGGTGGGACCTGACAGAAATCTATAAATAACAGAGAGGAGGAATGGTTTGTTGAACAAACTTCCAGGTGGACTTCATACAGGTTCGCTATGTTTGCTCCTCAGATTGCAATCTGATTATCATGTAATATCTGCATACTTTAACTTTCTGCTCAATTAAGGTGAAGTGCTTCTGAATTCTGTGCTCGGACCATTTAGAACACTTGAACCACTTGTGTGTGGTCGCTGGCAGGGCCCTCCCGGTTCTCCCCTATGGTCGGATCTGGGGGGTGGGTGAGTGGTTCGTCCTGTTCGGGTGGCCCTGGGGGCTCTGAGCTCGGGGTCCTTCTTGGGGTCTTGGGCTCTGGTCCCCCCCTTTGTCTGCCTCGGGTCTTGGGGGGCGGATCTCTGATGCTTCACGGTCACTATTGAATGTTCTATTAGAGAAGCCTTATTCATTTATGCATGCTTACAACCACACACTAATAGATGCAGGGATGCACATGCAGGTATCGTATGTAGATATGTAGATGGGTATATGACTGAATATGAATGTATGTATGTATGTATGTATGTATATATATATATATATATATATATATATTTATATATTTTTATTTTTTTTATTTATAATAATCTACTGCAAAGTCATGCATATTATGTGTCTTTTATGCATATGTGTTTTGTTGCTGTGTTCTGTCATGTACTTTGCAGGATTGCAGACGGCGGTTTGGTGTGTTTGCCTTGTGCTTTTTTTGTGGATATTTGTTTTGTGGTCTTACTTTCTGTCTTTTCCTTTCTTTCTATAAAAAAAATCATATTGTTTTGAAGAGGATGGCTGTGAGGTGAGAAGGGAGGCCATCTATAAAGGAAAAAAAAAAGAACACTTCAGTTTCCTTCACAAGCGAACTGCTACAAGGTTACTATTTTGACCTAAGCAGACAACAACTTTTGATTGGACAGGATAAGCCGTCCAGCAAAACTGTAAACTAAATCTGAACATCCAGTTTCTCACTGATCGTGTTGAGTGTGTGTTGTTTTTGCTCATTTCTGGTACGGGCGTTCCAAAAAATAGTTCTGTGGACCAATGATGAAGGACCTTGCTAACTGTTTGGCCAATGTTAGAATTCAGTTTGAACTGGACGGCACCACTAAAAATGAATGCATTTACAGAAAGATATCAGTGATGATGGCATAATAGATGGCTACACCTGGACTTAAAAGCAACGCTGGGATAAGCTAAGGAATTTGAATTCTGATATCATTGGTAACTTAAGGACCACGAATGGCTCGAACACAATGACCTGTTACGATATTGCCCACGTTGCATTGATGCTGCCATCCACAGAGCAGGTAAACAAGTCACATTGGCAAATCACCTATACTGAGAAGAACTGATAAGATGAGAACTTATTGGAGTCGCACTTATCATTAAGCAGCTATAGTCTCTGCTGTCCACTGGTAGTCTAACCAGCCCTCATAGACCAATGGCAAATTCAGAGCTAATGTAGTTAATTATATTGACAAAATAACAAATTATCTGTAATTGCAGAGCACTGCACCTTTTTCTTTTTTTTACCTTATTTTTTGTTACCTGTAATTATCTTCGATATTATGTTTGTTGCCATCATATATTTTCATTTGCACTTTAAGGTAACACTCATAAGTGAATGTACTAAAAAGGGAATATATAATAAAAAAATAAAAAATAAATAGTGTATTTGTTGTTTAGGTCATGGTATGTTTATTTACAGGTATTAATTCAGGTATCAACCATACATTACCATTGTAAATTGTTTCCTATTGTGTCAAATATTGCTATTTGATGAACATGAGATTAATCAAGATTTCTGAATCATAAGGCCTGTAATTAACTTGATGAATCTATATTCATTCAACCTTTATTTATACAGGCTAGCCTCGTTGAGCCACGGGGACTCATTTACAAGAGGGACCTGTTTCACTCACACCCAGGGTCAATTTAGAGTTACCAATCAGCCTAACATGCATGTTTTTGGACTGTGGGAGGAAACCGGAGCACCCGGAGAAAACCCACGCATGCACGGAGAGAACATGCAAACTCCACCCAGAAAGGCCCCCGGACCGGGATTTGTACCGGTGACCTGCTCGCTGAGAGGCAGCAGCTCTACCAGTTGTGCCACCGTGCTGCCCATAATTATCTTCCAGCTCACTATATACAGTATCTGTTGTTATTTTCCGTGTGGTTGCTCCTTTCTGTGGGGGATGCTGTAACAAGCAAACTTGCATGCAGGATTTTGAAATTGTCTTTTGCAGGATGCTCGTCCAGACACAAGATGAGCTCAAACCTGCAGCTTTGCAAATACAAAATTGTGGCACTGCCTCCCCAAGCTACTCTTACATACATGCATTGGCCTAATGTACGGTTTTCTACAATTTTATATTTCTAGTCTAAATAAAAGTGTTTGAGTAAAAGAACTGTTTGACATGACTTTACTAAAGCTACATTGGGAATTTCTACTAATTTACTACCATCACAATTCAAATACCGCAGATCCTCATAACCATGATTTTTGACTGAGATAATCAACATCCACTGCAGGAATTCAGCTCCGTTTCCTTCTTTTGGATTTTCAGAGGCATATAAGAAAAAGAAAGAGAGAGAAAGAAAAGAAAATATTAAATAAAAAAAAAGTTATATTTCCCCCTGTGGCATTTTAGTGACATTTTGATGTGAAGCATCTCTGGTGAGCTGGGCAGAAATCTAGTATATAAGCTCAAATAAAAAAAAAAAGTTATGCGCCTGATAACCACCAATTGTATCATCTATCTCGGATCGACTGCTGAATGCAAAATCCACACGCGTGCTCTCGATCAATAGGAGGAAATCTTATGTTTGTTCTTTATTAAATCTTCATAGAGTTTGTCTCATAAGTAACGTGCACTCTCATATTGTGATGGCGGCTAATGGTGCTCCTGGGCTTCTCAGAGCAGAGTCGGGGAGGTAGAAGTTTCAGATTGAATGCAGCTGGAGCTGAATTTCACAAGAGTTGAAGGTGGTTTGTTGTGATATTCCTCTTTATGAACGTGAATGAGAACAGACCTGAATGACTCATTGGCACTACAGTAGTAGGGTCTTGCTTTATTTATGAGAGCTGGTGGTTTTCTCCTGCGTGTCTCCTAGGTCCAGTGATTCATGAATGGACTAGACGCCTGAGCCTGCAGTTGTGGTGGTGCACTGGGAGCAGTGGATATTGAGGATTAATTTCTTTCGTGTCAGACTGTTATTCCCAGCCACCATCAAATCCATCTCTCTTTTGCTCTCCATCTAAAGCCGCTTTCTCATTTCTTAGTTTAATAGTGTCAAGCACAATTATTTGTCAGCTGTCTGACAAATGGGCTAAATATTATGGCAGAATACCCCTCTGATATACTGTAGTCTATATTATGTACTTGGTGAAAGTGATGATTTAGATACCATTAATCAAAACCTAGCTTGTTTTCAAGCCCATTCACTGTAGGGTTTCATTACGTGCACTGAAAATCAAGTCAGAAAGAACAGTTGAGCTATTATTCTGCAGGATGATGCAACTGACGTGTCACAGCATAAATAAAATCATATATCTAGAAGCGCAAAGTACCATAACTTTTGCTTTCCATTTTTTTATTGCAAGGTCTGGTCATTTTTTATGCGTTCCGACTAACGTGGATTCTTAGCACAGCCATATTGGGAATGCTTGTTTGTTTAATTAACCTAAATGTTGAACATCATCCAATATTCTACAGCTGGAACCGTTAAAAAGAACATTTGGAATATACTCTGTGCTTTTGGTTTCAGCCACACTAGGTGTCCAGAGGAATCTTTGAACTAGATGAGTATGTTCTGGTTTCAACAGTGCACATCCCAAGATATTTAGTCTTTTTGGCAGATTGTCGAAATTTTCTTTCCAAGTAATGTTCCTTCTGCGTCCTGACCCACAAAAATAAAAATCATAGAACAAACAGCCATAACCCTGTTTGGAAATATTTCTGTGATGGCTAGATGGTTACTGCTAAAAAAGTCAGTCAGTTGCAACAAGAATAGTTTAAGCACTGCTCTGGAAATTGATTTAGAGATAACTTCTGGTGTACGTGAGGAAAACATAATAACATTCTGAATTCCACCTTGTCACAAACAAAACATTTAACAAACAAAAGGTCTGGTCATTCTCTCAAGTTTAGTAAGCCCATAAAAATATGGGAGATAGAAATGTTAAATTAATGATTACATGTTTAAACACACAGTTGGTCAGTTAATAGCTCAATTTATTGTTCATTTGTTGTGCCATACACTGCAGCGTAGCAAATATTTCTGAAAACAACCATGCACATCTCATTTATGCATTAAACTGAACTCAACCAGTGAAATTTGCCCGAACAAAGCACTTTTACAAGACCAAAAGTGCATTTGCATTAATTATAAAAGAAGCAAGCACTGCAGCTTCCAAAGACTGATGAGACTATTTTCTATTGGTCCACTTTGTGTTGGTACTAGATAACATCCTGGCTGATCGATGTGTTAATTTGATTTATAAAGAAAAAAAGATGTATTGAACTAAGTGCTGCCCAAAACGACAGCAGTGACGCTCCACGCAGCCCCCATAAAAAAAACGTTTTCTGACTCACTGCAGCTTTGATCTACATGAATACATATGCAGATTTGAACACATCATTTGCATTCTAAACACTTTTTGTGACTAAATTGACTCTTGCATAGTTGCGTCATAGTTCAGCTATTATTGTTTAATCTTTTTATTTAAACTCTTGACATATCACATGTTTCTGGCTCCAGTAAATAACTCACTCGCCTTGGTTTTTGCTATGTTCTCACTGACATTTTCTTCTTCTTCTTCTACTTCTTCTTCAAAAAAAGAAACTCCAATCCCACGAGAGGCTTCATTTAAAATTGGGAATTCAAGCTTCCTGATACACCTCTCAGACAGAGTAAATATCACAAGATAAGCTTCTGGCTTGTGGTAGGAGAGAGCTAACAACCTTCCAAAACAATGCATTAGGCCTATTTTCTCGTGTTATCTTGGTGAAAATGGAATTCAAAATGGCTTGTTTGCTGGCATGTGTTGCATCAATATGTCTCTACCTCAACAGAGACTTGACCTGGACATTACTTCTTTATTACACAGTTAGGGTTTGACAAGACAGGTTTAATTTTCACAGAAAACATTGAGGCAATAAGCTGTGTCGAGGCAATATATGAGCAATATTGGGTATAGACCAAGAGACTAAATGAAAACGCTCAGATCTTCAGTATCCTCTTTATAGTTTTATATATTTGATTTAATGGTAGTATTGTGGCTGGTGGATAACTGTTACAGACTGTAAGTAAACAATAGGCATGGGCCATTTTCCAGTTTTTATTTTTTTAAGTCTTGGTTTTAAAACACTAAATATTTTGTGATGCTTTTCAAAGTTTTTTAAATGTTTTAGTCACTTAGAGTGGTAAGAAAATACATGAAAAATAGAACGGTGCAGGAGTTTATTTTATTTTATTTATTTTTTCATATTGTGAAGTTTTCTTTCAGATTTTCGCAAGCTGTCAATCAACTGTGTAAGATGCCAAAAGAATTGGAAACCCCTTGACACTTTCTTGGTATAATATAACAACAAAAATCTGCTGTTTGTATATATACAAACAGCAAACAA
>JBBPBX010018051.1:34840-46091 GCA_038048925.1 Garcialebias charrua
ATGAACCGCCTGTAAAAGTTTGCAAAACCAAGAAATCGCTGAAGCTTTTTCCTGTTCTCCGGAACTGGCCACTCCTCGACTGCTCTGGTCTTCTCGGGGTCAGTTCGATAACAACCACTCTCAAAAATGAACCCCAAGAACGATACTGAGGTCACATGAAACTCACACTTTTCTCCTTTAACATATAACTGGTTTTCGTAGAGTCTCTGTAGGACTCTACGTACGTGGTTGTAATGCTCTTTCTCGTCTCTAGAATAAACAAGGATATCGTCTAAGTACACAAAAACGAAGTCCCCCAAAAAGTCACGCAAGACATCATTAATCAAAGCCTGGAACACAGCAGGTGCATTGGACAAACCAAAAGGCATTACCAAATACTCAAAATGCCCGAGTGGTGTCTTGAATGCGGTTTTCCACTCATCCCCCTCTTTAATCCGCACCAAATGGTAGGCGTTTCTGAGATCCAATTTAGTGAAGACGGTAGCAGATGGGAGTTGTTCATATATGGAATCAATAAGGGGTAATGGATATTTGTTCTTTACAGTAATATTGTTAAGACCCCTATAATCAATACATGGACGTAAAGTGCCATCCTTCTTCCCCACAAAGAAAAACCCAGCTCCTACAGGTGAAGTGGAGGGACGTATTATGCCAGATTCAAGAGATTCTTTGATGTATTTCTTCATAGACTCCCTTTCAGGTCCCGACAGGTTATACAATCGACTAGCCGGTAATGTGGCACCAGGTAGGAGGTCGATAGTACAATCATAGGGACGGTGGGGAGGTAGAGACAAAGCATGTTGTTTACTGAAAACAGGAGCCAAATCATGGTAGACAGATGGGATCTCAGAGACGTCTACTTCCTCGTGTGACACAACATCCGCAGGTTGACATGTGACAGCAGAACGAAGGCATTGTGCTAGACACCTATCACTCCATTTTTCAATTCTCCCCAACTCCCAGTTAATAGTCGGATTGTGCTCTTTTAACCAAGGATATCCAAGAATCAGTTGGGGGGTGGAAGCTTTAAACACATAAAAATCAATAGTCTCGTGGTGATTGCCTGAAATGATTAGACTAATGTCTGTAGTTTTTAGGGTAATCTGGTCTAAAGTTTCACCAGTAACCCCAGCTATACAAATGGGAGGAATCTCCCGAGTGGGCAAAGACAACCCTTGAACCAAGTCCAAACTAATCAAATTTTGTTCTGCGCCAGAATCCAACAAAGCTGGAACAGGATGATGATTGTGGTGGATTTGGATAAGTGTGGGTAATAACAGTCTACAGGCGGAGGAGAGAGCAGAAGTACCCACCAATATCTCTCTCTTTATTGGCGGGCGTTCTCGTTTCCCCCCAGGAGGGGGCAGTCTCTCCGGTAGTGCCCGGTCTTTCCACAGTACATGCAGGCGTTACTGTCACTGCGTCTTTGTCTCTCCTCAGGAGACAAATGATATTTATTTATCTGCATGGGCTCAGGTTCAGAAAATGAACGAAAACGTTCTGTGGGAACGACGTGACGAGAAAATGACACGGGGTCTCTGTCTCTCTGGGACTTGTAGTTTGTAAACGAGTTCTTGTATGCGCGGGGCTCACCTGATGACGTTTCGAAACCGGAAGTGGAACGATGACGGGAGTTGTAGTCCTTCTCTCTTCTCCGCTCCCGGAAACGCTCGTCGATAGCACCCGCTAGGTCGATTAGCTCGTCAAAACTCTCAGGTTCGTCTCTAGCGGCGATCTGGTCCTTGATGGAATCGGAGAGGGAACTTAAAAAAGTACCTTTCAGTGCGAGGTCGTTCCATCCGGTCTGGGCAGCAAGGATACGGAACTCTAGGGCGTACTCCGCGACAGGCCGACCTCCCTGACGGAGTCCAAGGAGCCGCTTTACGGCGTTGGGTTGTTGAAGAGGTCGGTCGAAGATTCGGCTGAATTCCTTTAACAAGGTATCAAAGGTGATATAGTCAATGTTGTGAAACTGTAAGTAGGAATTTGCCCAACTCAGTGCTTCACCCTTCAGTTGATTGATGAAATACGTGATTTTAGCGGCGTCTGTTGTGTAAAGCTGAGGGGCCGCTCTGAATGCTAGTTTACACTGCAGGAGGAATCCTCCACATGAATGAGGGTCTCCAGAAAATAGTTCAGAAGGTTTAGTAATTAGCTGCTGGTTTGAGGCACCGGTCTCGGGCGTCGTGTTAGGAGTGTCTCTAACAGAGGAAGCAGCAGGAGTTGAGGGTGTGAGGCTTTGGGTTAAAGTATAAACCATACCTCCAAGTTCCTTCATGGTTTCCTGGGCGGCGTCTTGTTGAGCCAAGACCCGTTGGAGTATCTCCTCGACCATGGTCATACGATCCATCTGGAAGATAGGACTGAGTTTGCTCGTGTCTGGTCTCGTTCTGGGTCGGTTATGGCTGGAGCATTCTGTAAGGACCGACTGAACCCAGAGTGGTACAAGACCAGAACAGAGGCACAACTCAGAGTAACAATTATTTACAGTGTTTATTATTTACAGGTGATAAAGGGACACTTGGGGTCTTGGGAGTGCCTGGAAGAGAGAACAGGGTCAGGGTCCTACTGGTGGGATAGGTGGATCAAAACTGATGCTCTGTTTGGTTCTTACAGGGGATGTTGGGTCGGTGGGTTGGCAGCGAGTGGCAACAAGGCAGGAACTGGCAGACAAAGGCAGACGAAAACAGGATCCAGGGTTTCACAAAACTGTGGACACAAAATCATAAGGTGAGTACTCTTATCAGACTAATACTTTCTGGCTGAAGTCATGTATACCGATTGAGGCACAATGCTCCAGCATTGGATCTCACTGGACTGCAGCCTTAAGTAGTGGAGCTCCTCGTTAGATGATGGCTGTCAGCTGGCGTCGTCAGCTGGCGTCAATCAGCGGCCATCTTGGAGAGGGCGGCAGGGCTGCAGACAGTGGGATCCCGACATAATGAAGGATCCGGGTAAAATAAAACATAAACCCGAGATCAAAACGTGGCTAAAATGGTGGGTGCGGTAACTTGAGGCACCTGGAAGTTTAGACATAAAAATGTTACACAGTCCCTCAGTCGATTATGACTCCCTGGTAAAAATGGAAGCTAAAGAATCTGTGTTAGCATACTCCACCATAAGTTCTAATGTTACAGCAGCCGGAAAGTACTGAGAGTACTAGGAAGAACTAACCAGGATGAAAAAATATAAACAGATAAGAAAACAAAAACCTAAAACAGAAGTTGAGCATGAATCATAACGGGATCCCTTGAGGCTACAGAAGAAAAGTCCAACCAAGAAAAAGAGCCCAATGCTACTGAAAGGGTAAGGGACAAAGAAAAAGAAGAAGGGCTAATGTTCCAAGTCCTCCCGTACGGTCATGGTTTTAAGACCTGGGATCCAGCTGTGCAGAAAATGTTTTGAGATAATAACCCAAACGTGAAGGAAGAAATTCTACAACAAAACCTAGTACAATACATGAGAACAAACAAAGAGTTCTACTGCCTGCTGGAGAAGCAGGGCAGTCAAATGATAGTACTAAAAGACCCGGCAAAGATAAAAAGCAGGGTTGATACCAAAGCATGACTACGATGGTGGATCACACAGATCGAGGAAAACAGATGTGGAACTATAACTTCTATGCTCAGTCCGTCAGTTGAGTATGACCCCCTAGTAAAAATGATAGCAAAAGAAACCGGGTTATGTAGGTAATTAGTAAGCTCTAATGTCAGAGCCACCCCAAAGATTGAAGACTATAAAGGAGAACTAGCTAGATTGGGGCGATACAAACAGATGATGAATGAGAGAGGACCGGATCAGGATAATGAACAAAGCTTGGAAATAATAATGATAATAATAATGTCCTTTTCTGTCATCTGTGTATGTTTCCCATACACAGACGAAATTCGTCTATGCATTTAACCCAACCACCACCAGGTGGTGCAGTGAGCAGCCATAGAAAGCGCCCGGGGAGCTGGAGAATTAGGTGTGCACTCATAGACACCCCAAGGTGTGTAGTGGCCGGGGCGCGAACCCGCGTCCTTCGGGTCCCAAGTCGGAAGCCCTGCCACTACACCATCTTGGCTCCTATGAGTTCTCCAGGAGAGTCAGGTGAAGCAGGAACAATTATAAAAGAACCGGAAAGAAAGGGCTACAAGCCGTTCTCTCACTCATTCCCGGACATTTGGAGTACCACCCAGAACCTAGGTCCATGGAGAGACTCTGAAAAATTTGAGTCGGACACAGAAACAGATGAACTAAAAGAAAAACAAAATAGACTAGTCCTAAAAAGACGTGACAGAAAGGCAGCTAAGGAAACTGATGTAGAAGAAATAGACATGATGGCCCGAGTCCTAGCAGAAAGATTATCAAAACAATTTACCATAAAGCCCTTACCAGAAACAAATGTGCAAAACCCGGGAGAGAGATTTGACCCACAGAGTGAAAATAAAACTCCCCAGGCGGGCCCCTCACGAACCTCTGAACACCCCCCTAAGAAATGTAGTTCTGAACAAAAGAATTTTGGGCAAAACTCTGAGCTTCCTCATGGGAAAAGAGATGAGGAAAGAGAACCCCCATTGCTCTCCAGAGGAGCACCTAAGCAGTTCCCCGGAGTGAGACCAAAGCGTGAGCATCACCCCGGGCACGGGGATGAAGGGCAAAATCCCAAACAACTAAAAGAAAGTCCCCAAAAATCAAGAACGCATTTACTTGCACCCACAGGGAAAGATATAAAAGGCTCCATCACCAGAAGGAGAAGAAGGTGCGTTAATGGAGAGGACGCTGGCGTGATGTCGTGATGTTCGCCGCTTCTCCACGCTGAAAAGTTGTTTTACTGTTGCTATTTTTAATTTTTGGACATTTATCTGGACTTATTTTGTTCAGTGGTTTTTTAATTTTTTTATCAAGGACTTTACGGACAGCTTGGTTAGTACTTCCTAACCGGAATATTGGGCTGTCTGCCTCCTGTCAAACTCCAGCACAAACCTTGCACAAACTTTGCTTGGAGAACTACGTGGCTGCAGTTTTTTGTTTTGCTTACCTGCTGCTTCTGTCAACCTCCTGTGTCGTCTGGACCGTTCTGGACTTTCTCCTGTGCTCCTCTTCGAGTCATGCTCATTCAAGTTACATCTCACTGCTTCCTGGTTATTTCTCTCGGAGCCGTGGGTCTGCTGTTAGCGGCTAGCTCTGTGCTAGCTTCCCCCAGTTTGGCTGCCGTGATGTTGACCTACTCCGCTTCGCAGCTGCTTGGACTTAACAACTGCTCCATTCCACCTTCTGTTCCCATCATCAAACAACTGGGACTTCTGCGTAGACCTCGTTACATCCATAGAAGCTCTCGAAAGAAATCCGTTTATTCTCGCTCTGAATTGATTCCGTCCGGGAGACGTGTCGCACCTCAACTACGTCATCAGAACGCTGCGTCTGTAGTCCCTTGTAGTCCGCAGCGCACGAGGTGGCAAGGAAAACGTGGAGTGGATTTCAGTCTGCTTAAACCGGTTCAAAAAGCTCCTACACCAACTAGCATTAAAATAGAACTTTTCAATGTACAATCACTATCCAATAAATCATGTCTAATTCATGATCACATTCTGGAGAAAAACTTGGACTTCATGTGCCTCACAGAAACCTGGCATCAACCAGACGTGTTCAGTTCTCTGAATGAAGCTTGTCCATCTGGATACAGTTATCTGCAGAGAGCCCGCAGCACTGGCCGCGGTGGTGGTCTGGCTGTAATTTACCGCAGTAATTTAAAATTGTCACATCTGTCTTCTCATAATTTTTCTTCTTTTGAATGTTTGGCCTTCAACTTCAAAGCCCCACTCCTGATGAACGTTATATTGATTTATAGACCTCCCAAACCACATGTTTCATTTAACTCAGAAATACATGACCTCCTCACTTTTTTCTGCACCTCCCCTGTAAAAACTATTTTTCTTGGCGATCTGAATATCCACATGGACAATTCCTCTTCCCCTCTGGCAACAGATTTTAAGTCTCTTTTGGAATCTCTCAACCTCACCCAACATGTGGACGCCCCTACGCACAACAGGGGGCATACTCTGGATTTGGTGATTACAGACACTGTACTTAATAACTTGTCTGTATATGACCTGGGTGTCTCAGACCACAGGGTCATCTCCCTGGAAGTGCCTTCAACTTCGCCTGCTTCTAACCCAAAACGACCTATCCAGTTCCGTGACTATAAAAACATTTCCCCTGATGTTTTGTCTGCTGATCTTCACACCCTGACCGCTGTTAATCACTCATCTGCAGATGACTCTGTGGATTATTACAACCAATCTCTCCAGGAGCTTCTGGACCTACATGCTCCCCTGAAGTCAAGACTGGTGTCTTTCTCCCGTTCAGCCCCCTGGTACACTGATGAGCTGCGCAGGATGAAGGCAACTGGCCGTGCTATTGAGAGACGTGTAAAATCATCTGGTCTCTCTGTGCACAAGCAAGCGTACAAAGAACATCAGAAAGCGTACGCCTATTCGCTTAAAGAAGCACGCTCCAAATATTATTCCAACATCATCAACACCTGCCCTGGAAACTCTAAACAGCTCTTCTCCACAATAACTCATCTGCTTAATCCCATTAAACAAACTCATGAGGACTCTGTTCAAAAATGCAACCTGTTCCTCTCATCATTTAAAAACAAAGTTGACACTATCAGATCTCAGCTCCACAACCTCCCTGATCTTAGTGTACCATCTACCCGTCTGCTTTCTGGGACCCTGAGCAGCTTTGATGAAGTCGTTCAGAGTGAGGTAGAGACCATCCTCAAGAAAATGAAGCCTTCATCCTGCGCCCTGGATCCCTTCCCCTCGTCTCTCATAAAATCCAATCACTCTGCAATAAGCCCATTAATCACACAAATAATAAACAAGTCTCTACAATCTGGTCATGTTCCATTGCCTCTAAAAACTGCCATCATTAGGCCTCTTCTGAAAAAATCTAATTTGGATCCCGACATTTTTTCTAATTACCGCCCAATTTCCCACCTCCCATTTCTGTCCAAAGTGCTGGAGAAAGCAGTTGCTGCTCAGCTGCAGGACCACCTACAACAACACTCCCTGTATGAGAAATTCCAGTCTGGATTCAGAGCAGCTCACAGTACTGAGACTGCACTGCTGAGAGTAACAAATGATGTCCTCATGGCTGCTGACACTGGTTCTCCCTCCATCCTTGTCCTCCTTGACCTCACTGCAGCCTTCGACACTGTGGACCATAATATCCTCCTCCACCGTCTTCATGTGGAGGTCGGTCTCTGTGACATTGTCCTGGACTGGTTCAGATCTTTCCTCTCCGATAGGCTGGAATGTGTTAGCCTTGGCAATGCCACTTCCCAGACAGTCGGTGTCTCCTGTGGTGTCCCTCAGGGGTCAGTTCTGGGGCCCCTGCTGTTTTCCCTCTACATGCTGCCTTTAGGTCAAATTATCAATCAGTTCAACATTTCTTTTCACTGCTATGCCGACGACACACAGCTTTACATCAGGACTGGAACATCATCATCATCCCTATCTCCGTCTTCACTCACTGTTCTCTCTGCCTGCCTGGAGGAAATAAAGGCATGGATGAATCAGAATTTTCTTCAATTAAACTGCTCGAAGACTGAGGCCATATTGATTGGCACCCCTCACCAGATACAAACATCAACTTTAACAACAATCTCCTTCTCTGGTCAAGACATCCCCCTCTCCACCTCTGTTACAAATCTTGGAATAAAAATGGACTCTCATCTTACATTTGAAAATCACATTAAGCATCTGTTTAAAACCTGCTTCTTCCATCTTCGAAACATCTCCAGACTTCGCCCATCTCTGACTTTTCCTGATGCTGAGAAACTCGTCCATGCCTTTGTCTCCTCCAGGCTCGACTACTGCAACTCCCTGTTTATTGGTATCCCTGGCAAAAACCTTCAGAAACTTCAATACATTCAAAACAGTGCAGCAAGGATTCTGTTGAGAGTTCGTAAATTTGAACATATTACACCCATTCTCCATAACCTCCATTGGCTTCCTGTCACCTACAGAATTCAATACAAAACTGCTCTCATTACCCATCAATGCTTGCACGGCACTTCACCTGACTATCTAAAGGACATTCTTGCACCATATTCATCCACCCGGTCTCTACGATCACAGAACAGTAATTTCCTTCATATTCCTCGGACCAAATTGAGGACCATGGGAGACCGAGCATTCTGTGTGGCTGCCCCCCGCCTGTGGAACTCCCTCCCTGATGACCTGAGAGCTCCACAGTCACTGGTTGACTTTAAAAGCAGCATAAAGACCTTTCTTTTTAAGCAAGCCTATTCTGCCTCCACATGATTTTATCTTTGATCTTAGCTGATATCATTATTGATTTTACTTGATTTTATCACTTGTTTTATTTTATTTATTTTTTAAGCAAGCCTAATCTGCATCCACATGATTTTATCTTGATCTTAGTCGATATTATTATTGATTTTATTTGATTTTATCACTTGTTTTATTTTGATCTTTGCTTTATTACACTTTGTAGCACTTTGAGATTTGTATTAATGAAAAGTGCATTATAAATGGAATTCATTATTATTATTATTATTCTTTGTTGTTGCTTGGTTCGATCTATCCAAAACAAAGACAGCAATACCACAAACTTTTCGACACCGGAGATCGAACCCAGGTCTCCCGCATGCCAAGACATCTCTTAGAGTCTAAGACTTAGACCACTGACCCAACTTGGCATTCATGCATTGCTCCTCTTCCGCACAGTATTAAAACAAATACAATGAGATAGTTTCGATTAAGTGTAAAATATTCTTAAAATAAATAAGTTAAAATACACAAATAACTAGTGCCATTCCGAAAACTATAATATGCTTTATGATTTGTTCGACTGCCCCTAGTGGTCTGGAGCACTTCCGTTGTAGCTTTTTCTATTTGCAGCGTTTCTGAATTTGCAGAGCATTTTTCTTTTGCAGAGCGTTCGTCCATTGCAGAGCGTTCGCTTTTTTCTATTTGCAGCTCTTTTTTTATAAATTTGCAACCGTCCGTTTGCAGAGTGTTTTGTTTTAGCAAAGCGTTTTGTTTTAGCAGAGCATTTAATTTTATGCAGCGTTTTTCTCTTCTTGCAGCGCATTTGCACCCCTCGGCCACCGTACGATGCCATCCATCCATCCATCCATCCATTTTCGTCCGCTTATCCGGGGTCGGGTCGCGGGGGTAGCAGCCTAAGTAGGGAGGCCCAGACTTCCCTCTCCCCAGCCACTTGGAGCAGCTCCTCTGGGGGAATCCCAAGGCGTTCCCAGGCCAGCCGAGAAACATAGTCCCTCCAGCGTATCCTGGGTCTTCCTCTGGGCCTCCTCCCGGTGGGACATGCCCGGAACACCTCACCAGGGAGGCGTCCAGGAGGCATCCTAACCAGATGCCCGAGCCACCTCAACTGGCTCCTCTCGATGTGGAGAAGCAGCGGCTCTACTCCGAGTCCCTCCCGGATGACTGAGCTTCTCACCCTATCTCTAAGGGAGAGTCCAGACACCCTGCGGAGAAAACTCATTTCAGCCGCTTGTATCCGAGATCTCGTTCTTTCGGTCACAACCCAAAGCTCATGACCATAGATGAGGGTGGGAACGTAGATCGATCGGTAAATTGAGAGCTTTGCCTTTTGACTCAGCTCTCTCTTCACCACGACAGACCGGTACAGCGCCCGCTTCACTGCGGATGCTGCACCTATCCGCCTATCGATCTCACGCTCCAGTTTTCCCTCATTCGTGAACAAGACCCCGAGATACTTAAACTCCTCCACTTGGGGCAGGACCTCCTCCCCGACCCGGAGAGGGCATGCTACCCTTTTCCGGCTCAAGACCATGGCCTCGGATTTGGAGGAACTGATCCTCATCCCGGCCGCATCACACTCGGCTGCAAACCGCTCCAGCAAAAGCTGTAGATCACGATCTGATGAAGCCAATAGGACCACATCATCTGCAAAAAACAGAGAAGCGATTCTAAGGCCACCAAAACGGATCCTCTCAACACCTTGGCTGCGCCTAGAAATTCTGTCCATAAAAGTTATGAACAGAATCGGTGACAAAGGGCAACCTTGGCGGAGTCCAACTCTCACTGGAAACGAGCCTGACTTACTGCCGGCAATGCGGACCAAGCTCTGACACCGGTCATACAGGGACCTAACAGCCCATATCAATGGGCCTGGTACCCCATACTCCCGGAGTACCCCCCACAGAACCCCCCGAGGGACGCGGTCGAATGCCTTTTCCAAGTCCACAAAGCACATGTAAACTGGTTGGGCAAACTCCCACGCGCCCTCCAGGACCCTGTTGAGGGTGTAGAGCTGGTCCAGTGTTCCACGACCAGCACGAAAACCACACTGCTCCTCCTGAATCCGAGGTTCGACTATCCGATGGACCCTCCTCTCCAGAACCCCTGAATAGACCGTACAATGCCAATAAAGATATATTCTATTCTATTCTACATCTACGACTTAATGTCATTTAAATTCAGTTCAGTTCCAGATAGCCTCCACAGCTATTCAACACTATTAAACATTAGCATTTCTGTTCAGATAAAATATAAATAAATAAAATATGACGATGTGGAATTTGGCTTTTTCACAATACAAACTAACAAGTGTTTGATTCTCATTGACTTGAAAGTCAGGGAGTGACAGACACAGGTGTGTGGTTACCATGGTAGCATAATGAAACCATGTCAGCAGCTTCAACATTCATTTTGATTTTGTTTCTCTTTGCACATTTCATGCATTTCATTCATCAGATCATTCTTTACTTAGATGATGATAAATGTATTTTGTAAATGAGCTCCAGCTATATTGGCCGCTTTCTTAAACATGTTCTAGTTGCACTGTGCTGTTTTATCAAAACTGGTAAAAGTATTAGTAGAGTCAGGTTGTTGGGGAGTCAGAGCTGTACAGATAGATGTATAGAGTTTAGAAACACAACAATGCATGGATTGAGATGGAAGGAGAGCGTATTGTCAGAAAGTGTCAGGAGAGCTGTGGTCTTAGTTCCTTCAGAGAGATGTTGATCACAGAGTGCGTGGCTGATGTGGGATCAAAGGCTTTGTCAGTCAAAGATCCTTGACTCCATCTCGGCAGAACCTCCAACAGGTACTCAGGGAGGCATCGACATGGAATAATTCATGACTGGAGAAGCAAAGGCTGGCTTTCTCTCCCTGGCCACAGTAAGAGGGTACGTATAGAGTCAAGGGTTGCAGCGATTTTCATTGTCAGCCTTTAAGAACTC